>JAAGKR010006020.1:0-46296 GCA_011419295.1 Clarias macrocephalus
CAAAATGACAAGATGGGGTCATCACATTCGGCGCTGTGTAGTTCAAACACCTCTTCACTGTTCCGAGGGGATCTGGAGAAATGCCTTTGGACTGGGGAATTGCATGCTTCAAGCTTCCGGGAAAACTCTGTGTGTGTGTTCTATATTAGAGGAGTTTCATTTAGGATTCAGGATCAAACTGTAGATCAAAGGACTAACTGGTTACTCTGACACAGCTTTGTGATGGGAGTACCGCAGTTCAGTCCTAATGTGTTTTGTGCATTTGATTGAAAGAAGCTATGATTTATGATCGAGTGTCTCAACATTTGTTGTGGGAGGTACTGCAGGGGTACAGGGTCCGTCTGTACAGGGCCATTGCTCTGTCGGTCTATGAGTTCTGTCCACATATGTGCTGTTAATATAAAGCAATATTATATGGTATCAGACGCTGTCCAGGGTGTGTTATGTCTTCCGTATGTGTGGTTTGTGGTTTATGTACAGGATATCAAGTCTCAGAAGTGCTCATCTTAGTGGTAAGACCCCTGTTATTTTGGAGTTGATGTTGCTCTCTTGGCACTAAACAAACCTCTTACTTGCACTCAAACATTTTGCTGCTGAGTGTGAAGTGCCTGGGATGAAAATCGGTACCTCCGAGTCTGAGCCCATGATGCGCCAGACAAGAGTTGGATGCTCCCTTAAGATGTGTTTCTTAGGGAAAAACAAGGTTGTTTTTCACAGGATCTACACTGAGATTGCTATTTACAACTACAGCATGCTGAGCATGTTTTTATTTTTATTTTTTATTAATTTTTTTTAGTAGTTGTTTCAATTTTATTTAAAATGATAATTCTTCCCATTTCCTTCTGTCATTCACATTGAGAACGCCACATAAACAGCAACGGGAAACAAATCTTAAAACAAACACGCACACAAAACACACAAAACCCACCCATGTGTTAGTCAGAACTCAACATTCAACATCAATAAAAGAGTTGTTTCAGAAGGCTGACTCCGCGCGCTTGTACGCTGGAATTGTCAATTATACGCTTAGCAAGCTGTGTTTGCTTCTTTTGTGCTTTCCATTTCATTCAAATTGTATTTTATTCTATTTCTCATTACTCAAGTTGAGAAAACAATTTTTTTTTTCCTTTTTGAGAATTATTAATCATTTATGTAACTAAACAAGTGATTGTTCTCTGGGAAAATCACTACTAGCATCTTACTGCTAATATTACTAGCGTAACTCTTCATCTGGTACTTCAGTGTTGTCTGGATGTTCACTGTAGCTGTGCGGATTACCAGCGATATCCAGCAGTGGTTGAAAAGTATCCATGTGTCCGGTGAAAGAACAAAAAAATATATATATATATAATTGAATGACAGGACCAAGTCTTTTTTTGTTTTGGCTATAAACTGAAGGTATTTGGGTTTGAGCACAAAAGACAAATCCCATGTAACCCCTCCCATTTTATCCAGGCTTGGTACCGGCACTGAATCCAACTGCTGGGAATTGAACCCAGGGCAACTTCATGGCAGTTGAGAAACCCACAGTACCACTGAGCCACCAATGCCCCACCATAAGTAAATGAGAGGAACATTTAATATTTGGTTGCATCTCCCTTACTTATGATACTGGCATTAAGGCTTCGAATTGACTTGGCTGGTTTAAATCTTTCCACTTTTTTTTTTCTTTTCTTGGTTTCTAAGTCTAAGCCTAAGCTTGTGCACCATGGACAGCTCTTTGCTCTTCAATTCCTCCTCAAGGACATGCAGATTAGGCTAATTGGCGTTCCAAAATTGTCTGTAATGTGTGAATGCTCATTTGAATTTTGACTGGAAGTCCTACCATGATCATAAAGTTCGGAATAAATACAATGGTCACCATTGGCCTCCACAGTCCCTAGTTGGACTACAGAAGTTCCTGGATGGATGGATGGATGGATGGATGGATGGATGGATGTGTCTTGGTCTTTTTTTTTTAAGAATTGAGTTCTTTCAGTCATTACTACAAGGGAGGCCACTTGTTGGCCCATCACTGACAAAAATTTGACCCTGTTCGGTATATTAGAATCTTAGGACTCTTTCAACATATTGCAGCAGAGCAGAAAATGTGCAAGTAACTCCTCCAGTCCTCCTGCTACCCACTCCAGGTCTAGAAAAAAAAATAAAAATCAAAATTACTGTTTTATTGTGTTTCTATCTTCTGGGACCTTTTCTGTTCATGTCCAGTGATCCTGTACCTCATGTTTTACAAATTACGCACTGCTCAACACTCAGCAATCAATTTATACGGAGCTTTTGGGCTTCAGATTACATTTGTGAGATCCGGGAATACTGCAGATACCAACCAAGACTTTAAATGTGTGAAATGTTTAAGGGAAATGGATAAAAAAATAAAATAAAATAAAAAAAACAAGGTATCTAAAAGGTTCCATATTGGACAACGTTCAAGTGATTATCATCACCCTTGTTGGTCATTGGGCATCAGCGAGAGCAGAAAAGAACAAATTTGCTGCACTACTTTATTTATTTATTTATATATATATATATTTTGTTTCATTAAAAAGGACACATTGCAATGTGGCATCATTAGTCATACATTTTTACCTATAGGTTTGTATCTATAGAATAAGTAAATGTGTATTCTAAAGTGAATATTTAATTAGATAATGCTGGTTTCCTTTCCACTTTGAACTAAAGATTCTCTACCAGCAATCCCGTCATCTAACAGGGTCTGTCAGTATCCACTGTGATTCTAAGGTGGCTTTATAAACAGTTGATATTTAATATGAGGGGCGTTCAAATCAAACCAGGACTTGTGGTGAAATTTCACAGAAATGAAATGAAAGCATATGAGACTTGCAGCTGCAGCTACATTTGAATGGCGCAAACATTTTAAAGAAGGCCGAAAGTCTATGAATGACAATCCTGGCTGATACTCTTGGATGATGATTGAAAATTATTGAATAACTTGTTGCCAAGAGACGCATCTGTCTGTGGGACCTGTACCCACACAATCATTCACCAGCACTACTTGCACACTTAGATGGGAGTTATTGTCATAACAAATCATACAGTCCTGACCTCGCTCCAGGCCATTTCCACATGTTTGAGCCATTAGAGGAGTTCCTGGGAGGCCAGCAGTTCAGACATGTAGCAGACAATCCAATCATGAACTCTGGTGTACTGAGGAAGACTTTCTATCTTGATGGTATCCAAGCACGTGTGAACTGCGTAGTAGGGATTTATATACAATAGATAAATAAAGGAAGTTTTTACTCTCAAAAATGTGCTTTGTTATTCTACACAATTTTACACAAAAGTCATGGTTCGACTTGAACACCCCTCATACATGATTAGCAGGCCACATTTATTCCACTGCTATTTTATTGGAGAAAAAAGCTCAAATGTGTAGAATTAGTTCATTAGAATACTGTTGCCTATAGATTCTGTTAAATACATCATCTAAAACTGTATTTACAAATGCATCTATACAATCAAAGATTAAAGATTGAAGATTGCATTGAAGATCCCCTGTAGAGAAGAGAAGTTGAATGCAACATAACAGTAATGAAATATTCCTCAGTGCCAAAAGGAATAACTTCCAATATCTGGACTAAAGCATTTATACTATTCCTACAGCAAACTCTCATATTCCTGATTAAACAGGGCTTGTTTTAAATACAATATACTGAAACCAAATACTTTGATCAACTACTTTTGAATCTTTTTGATGATTCACTACCTTTCTTTCACTACCATAAGAGTGATACGTTTTACATATTACTAAGACCAGATGGCTAAATCATGTCTTCCTTTGAAGATTGGATGCTTCTTAATGGTTGACTGTCTTACCCAGCTGTGGATGATGGACTAACTCTCTACTAGTAAGATTCAGATCTTACCGCAATCTGAATCGATTGTCTCTAGGAGAATTGAGCCATTTGGAGGATAAGTATCAAATATACTTGGGAGTGGAATTTGTGTCAGGACAGTCTGTCATTTCTTACACCAGGTATCCAGTCACTGGCGATGATCAGATTGCTCTGGTTAGGGGTTACAACAGTGGATGATGTGCATATTGAATCTGACACAAGTTTTACCCCAGATGACCTTCTTCCCCACTTTGTTCAAGCTTGGGACTGGCACCTGAGCCTAGGGTTTCTCATTAAGCAGGCAAACCACGGTCATACACGCACTCCTGCCGGCCAACGTGGAGTCTTAACATACAGTAGCTTAACAGCTTGGTAAATCATTATCATACTGATTATCATTCAGCAGTCCGTCAGCTCATGTCCTCTCATGGCCAATGAATCTGTTTTCATTTTTATAGCATAACATGCGACTCTGTTTTTGTTAACATTCTTACGATTCTCAATCTCATGAAGTGCTTCTTGTTCCACTGGAAAGCAGGTATTCAGACGTCTTTTGTGCCTCAGTTTGGGCCGTGATGACATTTGGTTCCATGCATACAAATTTCCATCCAATCCTGACCTCACCCACCTGACACAGAGCTAAAGGTTAATTAACATTACAGGATATAAAAACATCCATCAGTTTATGCAGTGCCATTTGTTCCCTCAACAGCAATGTATTATTATTATTATTATTATTATTATTATTATTATTATTATTAATGATAATAATAATAATAATAATAAATTACAGCTTTAATAAAAGCATTTCCATATCCAACGTTTTATTTGACAGTTCATACTTGAAAAATCTTGGTAAATAGTTCTTCCAGCCAGTGGGTGATGCTTGACATTTACCACTGATATTAACGCATGGCCTACATTATGCGAGGATTATCCTGCTGCTAGCGTGCCACCACACCAGACAGCAGAATCTCTTTAGGCTCAAATATGTTTTTAATGTTCATCTTGCTTTTATGGTTTCTTGAGTTTCAGGCCCAGATCTACACTCTACAGATGGGAGCTGACAGCACAGCATTATGTCTGACCTCTGGTCAGGTAAGCAAAGCCTATTGCAAGGTCATTCCAGATTATGTTTCCTATGAACTTCCCCAAGCTATTTGCAAGAAAACGGACACATGTGCCACAGCAAATTAACTTCTATAAAAGCACCGGCGCAATCTTCATGTTATCAGCGGGGGAGATCTGAGAAAGCATTTCTGCCTTAACAGTGGAAAAAGGTACAGCTGGGAACCTGTGGCTCCCTCAGGTTCACCTCTAAAGCAGTAAAACAAGGTGTCCCCATGCCAGCTGCCCAGATGCTGTTTAAACAGCAGTGGCATATGCACTCTCTACACCAGGTGAGTCAGATTGTTTTTTTTTTTGTTGTTGTTTTTTTTTTCACAGCAAAAATCACTCATGTGCCATAAGACCCGCAACCTCAATAGATTCTGGACAGGTGGTGTTCGATCAAAACCAGGCGAGCACGGTGCTACACAGGCACAATGATGAGACCAACAGCTAAAAATCTGTCATAGTAAGCAGTGGACATCAAGTTAACACAAAGGTCAGCAGGATCATCGCTAACCTGCTGATGAGCAGCCACAGCTGGTCCATATTTCCTGGTGCATGACTGCAAAGCCAGGCATTGCCACATTCAATCCCAGACACAGTTTGTGCAATGACGAGCACTGTTACTCATGCGTCATTGTTCAGATTCACAGCTGGCGATTAGGATATCACTGTCAGTCAAAAACGAAAGCGGCGAAACATTCCCATTATTTCGACATCACGCAAACAGCTTAAGTTGATGTGCTGCCAGTGTTGTTTTGTCCTTAATGAGGCAAATAAACCCCCGTGGTTGACTCTTGCCAATCTGAAATATTGGTCCGCATTAGTAAAACAGTGCTAGCAAATTAATCTGTGGTCTTTATAAGAAATGATGCAGAATCAAAACCAAAAGCTCTGTTCTAATTCGGAGCATTTAAACGTGTCCTTCTAGGAAAATATGACATTCGGTTTCATTTCGTCCCAGTTTTATAAGAGCACAGATGCTGCTTTATTAAGCGTAATCAGTAATTAGTGAATTGCAATCAGTGATTAGTGCTGATTACAGCCAAGGAACAAACCTGGGACCTGTATAGCGACTTGTCTGTAAAAGAGCTTCAGTCTGAAATGGAGGAAATCCATTATCCGTCTTTGTTCAGTCGAGGATAAGATATACATCTGTTACACGCTGGAACAGCTCGAAGCGCTTGTACCGCAATGCCGCGGAGTGTTCGATGGGGACGGCAGTCATGACGTAGGAATGAGTTCACTGCAACATGGACTGTGCGAGATTTAATTGGGAAGCGCTGAAAGGCTCTCTCAGGAGGCCGTCTTCAGACACATCAGTAGGAAATGCTCTGCTGATTAGACGAGCTTGTGATCAGCATAAATAGTGCTCATCCTCAGGAGCTCACGTTTCCAGCTTGATGAAATCCTCTTCCTTGCTTTCCTGAACATTTTGACCACAGGTAGGTTGTTGCTCACCAGAGACCAAAAGTTCAACTAAGAGCAGAAGTAAAACTCTTCTTGTTCTTTTATTGTTCTTCGGCTGAGCAGCAGAGAGATTTAGCGTCATTAAAAGATGAGCATGTTGTCGTAGAGGAAAACTTTTCAGCTGCGTGAAATAATCATGTACTAGTATGCAAAAGCCATTGTTCATGACTTTAATAAACTTACACTTGTACATATACTATGTCTAGGTACAGTACAGTATATACAGTAAAAATGTAAGAATAGCAGAGGTTAAATACTGTACATGTACTTCATTACTGTATACATTCTACGTCACCACTTTTGCACATGGCATTGTGTTTAATAACCACATGCAGAGTACTCCAACTGGCGTTCCCAAATTGTGCATACAGCAAATGAGTGTGTGATGTGATGAATTGTCCTGAAGGCTCATGGGACAAGCTTCAGGCCACCCATGGCCCTGTATGGGATAAGTGGTATAGAAAAGGAATGAATTTCATTTGAAATGTTCATTGGAAAGTTCTAGGCAACTTCCTATAAGTCCATGTACAGTTGTGGTGCATTTCCATGACTTTTTGTGAATTATTTGCTGGCAAATTATAATAATTGTTGGCACGGTGGCTTAGTGGTTAGCACTACCTCCTTGGATCTGTGTGCATGGAGTTTGCATGTTCTCCCAGTGCTTGGTGGGGTTCCTCCAGGTACTCCGGTTTTCTCCCACAGTCCTGCAGACATGCGTAAATTGGCCCTTAATGCGTGAAGGCGTGTGTGAATGTTGACCGAAGGTCCTACCACGATCATAAAAATGGCAATAAATACAATGGTCACCCTAGGTGGGTGCAATTGTACAATTTCCCTAGGTGGACTACAGAAGTTCCTAGATGGAGGGATAGAAATAATTATAATGAGAAAATGTGCAATAAATTATTGTTCAAGGAAAATCACTCATTTTTGTGATTTTTTTTGTTTTGTTTAATACATTTCCCCAGCTTAATAAAAATCTTCAGGGGTATCATTTGCATTAGTATGTACTGAATGTTATTTGACTAAGAATGGTATTTTTCACAAACATTCTTTTCCCCAAATACCTAATACTGCACATACAGAATGACCATACAGTAAGTAAAAACAAAAGGGTGGTTTCTGATTTCTGCAAAGAATGGTTAAAAAAGTGTCTAGCAATGTTGGGAAAAACAAAAGCTTTCAGAAAAAATGTAAAAGTCATGATGGTTCATTTGATGCTGTTCTAGCAGCATGCGGTTGCCCAACATCCTCTTTTTCCCTTGGTGTTGTACTCTGGTAATGAGTAAACACGTTGCTTACATTACAGGACTAGGTTTTAGCCACAGAGACAGAAATCACTGCAATGTTACAAAGCCTTGCGAGTTCCTTTTCGTCAGTTATTAGCTTGAAAACATGGTAGAAACAAGTGCGCATGATGCAGTCCATTCTCAACATAATAAAATACATCTAATGGTAGACAAGCTCTAGTGAACTAGAGGATACTGGAAAATAAACAAACTCCCTCATTCTATATACCGCTTTATCCTGGGTCACGGGGAGGGGGGCGGGGCGGGGGGGGGGGGCAGTAGGGGGCTGGAAACTTAGGGCACGACGCATGGATGGTGACAGTGTTAACCAATACACCACCATTCTGCCATAAACAGTGCTGTTTATCAGAATAATAGTTTTCTTGAAGTTGCCTCAGATATTCGTAATATCCCTTCTGCTGACTCTACAATTAATTGCCCTTGTCAGCTGTCTGAGAATTTTCTAGAATGTTTGTCCAGTTGGCATTGTGTGCACCTGTGTGGTCATTTTCTGCAATATTGTTCTAATATTTGTTCACTGTTTGTTCACTAAAATCTGACAAAAAATTATTTTATTATTATTTTTTTTTGGTTCTAACATATTTGTAGGACATCATAGCTATAAATAATGATGTCTGAAAAGCTGACACTGACATTTAATAATGAACAGGAAGTAAGGAGATCCCCGGAACTATAATGAAGAGCAGTTAATATAACTGTCACTCGCCAAGCTGAACGTCTATTGAATATCCCTTAGAGTTTTTATACAATCTCACATCTTCATCTTAGCATTAATATTTCTGCATGGCTTTATTAAACATGTCACTTGTCATCTGCTTTCCTGAGGCTTGCTTGCTTTGGAATATTTGATCTGCCCGTGAGCATTAGAATGAACATTACAGTAGAAAAAGGGGTGTGAAAATAAATAAATAAATAAATAAATAAATAATTCTCTAATTATTAATCCAGCTAGGAACTTCCTCCTATAACTTTCTCCCAAGGTGATGCACATGCAGTACCATGTGTTAAAAAGATAAGGAAAAGGATTCTCCCTCTCTGGACATCGTTTATCTCCTGTGGAAGCCTGACATTTCGGAGCAACAGAATATCTGTCTTAATATCTTCAAAGTTTATCTGTGCTTGCGCATGATCTTTAGAAATGCTATCCTTAAATGCACTTTTTGAGTTAGACAGCTGTCATGTGATAAAATAAGAGTCGAGATCATATGAATGGTTCTCATATCATGTCCACTGCCTGACCAAGCCATGAAATTTCTTTCGCAAAGCCTGAAAAAGATCCAGATAAAGTGATGAAACATCATGCACTATATACCCAAACATTTGTCCCAGTTGTCCTTGTTGAAGATCCCATTTCAGATTTGGTCCCCTCTATGCTGTTATAATGATATCCAGTCTGCTGGGAAGGCTTTCTACTATTAACTATACTATTTTTTATTATACTTTATTATACTTGAATTAGAAGTGTGTAGTTCTATATGCAGAACAGCTGACATGTTGTTCCAGTTAATAGATGGGTACTTGGACAATCCTGCCCTGCTTTTTCAGACCTCCAAGTCAACAATGCAGCAACAAAGTTCTAGACAAATAACACAAACCCTTTTATTAAAAAAAAGAAAATCACAAATTTACTAAGCAAATCCTCATAAGTCCTCATAAGAATTATACTAAATAAGAGAAAGGAAACTGTAAAACTTAATTAAATCGGCCAGAGAAAGGATATACGTATATGTACAGTGGATATAATACTGTAAGTCTACACACCGCTGTTAAATGATGGTACTGTAGGTGTGTACTGACTCCTATTTAACATGACTTTGAATATGATTGCTTAATTATGATCCCCAGTTATAAAAGGTGCGCATACTTTTGCAACATTTTTTTTTTTTTTTGCAACATTTTTTTATTTCAGTTGTGCAGGTTATAGATCACATTAAAAGGGGGAAAAGTGCTGAAATTATTTATGTTGGTATTATCTTTTTTCTTCTTTTTTTTTTTTACATCCCAAAAACTGGCTTTTTAACACGTGTGTGTGTGTGTGTGTGTGTGTGTGTGTGTGTGTGTGTGTGTGTGTATACAGCAGTGGAGAGAAATAGGAGACCACTGCAATTTTCTCCAGAAAACTTCTGGAATGTCATCAAGAGGAAGATGGATGCTCACAAACCATCAGGCAAAGCTGAATTGTTTGCTTTTTTGCAAGCAGAGTGGTATAAAGTTACCCAACAGCAATGTGAAAAACCGGTGGAGAGCCAAACACATGAAAGCTGTAATTGCAAATCGGGGTTATTCCACCAAATACTGATTTCTTAATGGCATTTAGCCGAAGCATTAAGACAATTTGTTTACAAATTATTTGCATATTGTTTTATTTGAGTTATTAAAGCTCTGCAAATACTGTATGATCTTGGGTTATTTTTAATGTGTTGTGATGTATTTTCCTATAAATATACACTCTAAATAAAAATTGTTCTAAATATAGTAGAATAATTGTCAGCAGTTCACAAAAAATAAAAATTAAACTCTTGATCTCACCTTACCTGTAAGAAAAAAAAAGAAAGAAAAAACTCTTATTTTTTTCTTATTTTTTAAATTTAATATATAACAGCTGACTATGAAATATAAATTATTAAATATTTTATCATTTAAATGCAAACTCGGATATAATAAATGATATAATGTGCTTAAACTGAAAATGCATAGAACAGTACAATTGATTTACATACTATACATTTTATTATATCTGCTTCTTTTGAAGACTGCACATGACGCAATCTCAGCGTCATCTACCATCCGGCATTTCCTTAACGTTCCACATGGGCAGTGATTCGAGTTATTTTCTTGTAAACTCTACTTTATGTGCTTTCCTAGACGGAATTGTGCTTGTTCGATTATGATCCAATGTCTTGTTCAGCTGCATCTGCTGCCTGACTTGAGAGGAATTTACAATAAGAGTCCGTGTCCAGTTCCCTAATAATATTGCATTTCCTGCTGAAGGTGAAATCGTTTCAAAGTGAGGGGATGATAATTTTTCACAGGAATCGCTTCATTGTGCTGAGGCGATTTGCAGGCACTCTATTAGTCATGCACCAAATGGAGAGGAGGAAAAAAAAAAAAAAAAAAAAGGTTCCTAATGAGTCTGGTACCGCTTTCATCTTGCGCCCATGTTGCGGCAGCTATGACATATCTGTCTGCACTTACTCTCAGCTCCAACATGCCCTTTATCCTCTGCAGGCCGTCTTTATTTTCAAAGAACTGAGATGAGAGTGCCTATAACAGCCGCTCTTAAATCAGTGTGATGAAAAGACATGGAGCTGCCCGTGACACCTATGGATTCTTCCCGGTGAAGCAGCGAGCGCTGTTTGTGTTAATAAATTGATAAAATGAAAGAGCTTCCTTACAGTTGTGCATAGGCGCTGTTACATGGGGCCTGGTCTCGTATTACTAAAGAATTTAATTAAAAGGTTCTGCCTAGTGGATTGTGTTAGAGAGATATAGGCTGATCTCTCTTGATGTTGATGCTGTTTAATGCTTGTATTAATCGCACAACATTAACAAAGAACCAGCCAATCATTTCCAATTAAATTGATTATTGCTGTCCGCTTTGAAATGCTTATTGGCAAATATGGCAAAATTGTCTGTGTACGGCAAAAATATGTACTGACCATCGCATATTTTTTTAACCTTTCCGAAAAAAGTTTAAATAAAAGTTAAAGCACATCATTTTCTAAAAAAAAAAAGAAAGAAAGAAAGAAATATCTTCCAGCTTTAAACCTTTCAAACTCAAGTGGCTTTAAGTTCCATGCTGGAAACACAGCATAAGTCAATGATGATTAAAAAAATATATGGATGTGCTTACTGTATATGGAAGCCTTGGCTGTGTGTGTTAACAGAGAGGGTTCAAGCTTTAAACTGTGTATTTGGGTTTTTAGATATGTCAGGTAGAACAAAGGTTTTTTAGTACTTTTATAAAGAGTACATTTTACCACTAGCGGAATATTGGAATGATGTCGCAAAAATGAAGAACTCTCAAAATGATCATATTATTATTATTATTATTATTATTATTATTATTATTATTATTATTATTATTATTATTATTAATGGTCATAGAAACACCTGAAAACAGCAATAAAAGACCTGATCAGGTGTATCTGTATATGGTTTTTATTTTTTGCTCAGTCATGTTTGGGTACAACTACAATGAACTACAAATCATTTCATCATATTGCCTAGGTTGTGCTGAAAAAAAAAGAAAAAAAAAAGAATATGTCATTCTATGCTGCACAATCCTGAAACCTACATATCTTTATTGGCTACATATGTGGTTCAGAGGTAATTCAGAGGTTAAGACATTAGACTATGGCATGGAAGGTCCCAGGGTCGAACCCCACCACTGTTGGGCCCTTGAGCAAGGCCCTTAACTGCTCAGATGTATACTGAACTGAAGTTGCTCTGTATAACGCCATGCTTGAGTGTCCTGCGCAGAGCCCTTACCTCAGCCCCACTCAACTGGATTTGCATCATCTTTCTCGTCTTAATCACAAATCTCCATAGCCAGTCTCTAAAGCCCTTTAAAAGGAATCCTCGACAAGCACATACTGTATGGGCCGTGATGGTCAGGCGTCCTCAATCTTTAGCTCGTTAAGGCATAAAAGTGAGTCTCGAGGACTGATCTATTTAAGGCCACTTTGCTAATTAGAAGCATATATTGCCGCCCTGCTCATCCTGTTTTTCTTCATTGTTGTACATCATATATATCAACTTAATGAATCTTTTGTCGCCCCGAGATGATACATCTGTTAATTAAACCATTCCATTTAGCTAGCTTTTCACACTATACGTGTCTGCATTTTCACTATCATTTTCGTCTGTATATTTTTTTTTTCTTACTTCAAAGGATGAGTAATTTCAAAAGCTCGCTTATTAATCTCATCTATCATGAGAATATCACATAAATATGTAAAATCTTATTTGAGTTAACAATCACGAGGATGGGAACCCAAGAACAGGAAACCGGCGACTTGATAGCTCACTTACTGTCTTCGTAAGCCTTAGCGAAAGGAGTGTGTGTGTGTGTGTGTGTGTGTGTGTGTGTGTGTGTGTGTGTGTGTGTGTGTGTGTGTGTGTGTGTGTGTGGAATGTGGGATTCAGTAGACTGGCCTGCTCAGGGAGCTGCTCAGGAAGTGTCATGGTGGAGCGTCAGCACAGTGACAGCCTCCCTGGAGAAGAAGACTCTAGGAGTCTGGTTTGTCCACCAGCTATTTGACACCACCAGTCTGTCACAGACTTCCTTCTACACAACAGCCCAAACTTTCTAGACTACAGCTGGTCCTGTCGCTCGCTTTCAAAATTGAACACGCCTCTGGTTTGTGCAGTCAGTATGTACTTTTATATATATATATATATTTTTTTTTTTGCACGCATGGCACTTTTTTACTTGTCACACTTCTTGTACACATTACTGTACAGGATGTATTTCCGTACAGCGAGCCATTGTTGTGTCTGTTATTTTTAAGATATAATCCTGAGGCATGATCTTTCACTCCAATGTATACTTGTGAGATGACAAAAAGTTGACTAAGGGCTGCCAAATATACAGTGAAAACCGAATAAGATCATTGCACATAAACTTCAGGTGTTTTTTTATGTCTCTTTCAGACACCAGCTACAGGATACCACCTTTGGGAATATAGTAAAAGAACTGAAGATGCAGAAGCCGTTTTAAGATGAAGATGGAAGTGTTTGTGGAGTTGCAATGATTGGAAGATCCAGGACAGAAGAGCTAGTCCCTGTTGTTCTGCGAGGGGCTGAACAGAGCAATAGGTTACAGAGCTGAAAATGTGCCGTTGTAACCATGTCCATTTTCAAAGAAATAGTTTAGGGACTTTACTTTACATTTTTGATTAGTGCTTTACAAATACAACTTGTTAGGTGGATAAGTTGTGCTTTACTTTAACTTGTTCATAATTCTGAACACTATACACTTTTTTTTTTCACCCACTTAGTATTATGTAATATTTTGTGTAGATGACATAGGCAAGGGGGTGAATACATATGCATGCCACCATGTATACTCTATATCATATAATATATGCTTTTAATGAAGCAAACAAACAAACAGCAGTGCTGATCCCAAGCCTGGAGGGTTTCATCAGGAAGGGCATCCGGCATAAAACTTGTGCCAAGTCGTCGTGCAGATCAAATGGTCCACTGTGACGACCCCTTGACAGGAACAGCCGAAAGACCAACAACAACCTTGAAGTAATCCTTCCCTTTATGACGTAATCGGTTTCTCACATAGTTTCAGCTCTTTGAAGTTTTTAGGAATTCACATCTGCGCAGCTCTCCGAAATTTCCTGCCACAGCATGTGCACAATGTTTGACTGTTGGTAAGACTTTCATTTTATGAAATGCTTTGTTAGTTTTATGCCAGATGCGAAGAGACGCACACCTTCACTCCCAAAAAGTTTCCCACTAAATATTTGCCCAAGTCTTGAGGATAATCAAGATGATTTCGGCGAATGTGAGATGAGACTTTATATTCTTTTTGATCTGCAGTCACTTTTGCCTTGAAACTCACCAATGGATGCCATTTTTGCCCAGCCTCTTTTTTACCTTAAGGGAAGAATGTGAGGCCTGCAGTTCTTTATATGTTCTCCTGGGTTCTTTTATGAGCTCCCGGATGAGTCGTCGTTTTGCTCTTGGACTAATTGGGAGGTGTATTTGTGGATAATGGCTCTCACATGAGTCCCAAAGCCTTAGAAATGCCTGTGCAACCCTATTCAGATTGATGCATGTCAATTACTTTGTTCTAGAGTTTCTTTAGATCGTTGCATGATATGTTGCTTTTTGTTGGGGGGATTTTTTAGCATGCTTCACTTAAGACAGGTTCTATTACTTAAGTGATTTCTTGATTTAACAGGTTTGGCAGTAATCAGCCCTGGGTGTGGCAAATGAAAAAAATGGAGTTAATTATAGTTCATTCATGATTTAGCAAAGGGCAACTGCTTTGTCACATAGGGCCAGGGAGGTTAGCACAGCGTTTCCTTTACTGTAATAAATTAAATCATAATTTGAAAAAATGTAAAAAAAATAATAAAAATAAAAAGTAAATGCATTATGTATTTACTTGGGTCATCTTTGTGTAATATGAAAATTATTTTTGTGTGTGTGTGTGTGTGACAAATATGCAAAAAAAAAACCAAAAAAAAAAAAAAACAGAAATGAGGCAAATACTTTTTCAGAGCACTGTAATGCCTTAAATCCATTCCTGATTTCAGAATTTGCCTTTAAGATGAATACTGATGAGTTCTGTTTTAACAGGTTTTTTTTTTTTTTTTTTTAAGTCTGGCCCATACGACTTCAATTGAGACTAGAACTGAAAGTAGAACTGAAAGTAGCCAATTACCTAAAACGAGTCTGACACTGCTGATTAAGCAGTTACAAGGTTTTCTTAACTTAAAGTTAAAGATTATAGCAATTACCAATAATCTCACAGTCACTCAAATACATTTTAACAGTTTGACAGCATAATGAGATAACTACATTTTTACAATTTTGAGAAAAAGACAGTTTTTTTTATTTATTTATTTATTTTTTTTATTAAGAAGCAAGAAGTATCACAAACTGAAAATATGTTGTAGTGGCAAAATCTTATGTCAAAACATTCTTTTTTATATCACTGTAAATTCCATGTGATTATGCAAAATGCTATCATTCCACCTCTCACATTTCCCACAGGCACAACAGATAAATGGATACATTAAGATCTCAGTTGTGTTTGAGGTGATTTTATTATGCAGTTTAATGTCAACAATATGTTGGATGGGTTTTAATTAAAAACAATATGTAGCAAACTCATGCTTAGATTGTGATTTTGTAGTGGCAGCAGATAGGAGGACATTTTTTGTTAAGTACAGTATATAATATGGTGTTTGCACAGCATCCTAATTGCATAATGTCTTATTTCACAGAACATATTGTGGACTTTTAACAACACATGCCTGTCACTTATTACTGATGGATTGTACCCAGTAGGAGGGTAAACATCCTTTTTCTTGGCGTAAACATTCTCCAAAAACCCGCTAAATGAATTTAGTTCACTTTTGGCAGCTACTATGTTGCACATGTCATTACTGCATTTCAACTGTCCATTTCTACCATCCTTAAGGTTCTTCATAAATTTAGTCTCAATCCTTTCTCAATCTCTACACCCAAAACATACACTTCCTGTTGTGCCCATAATGTCTTAGTAAATGTGTAGATGTGAAAGCTGGAATTGCCAAATGTAGACACAGGGTTGAACCTGGGAATGGAGGGATAAATCTAGATGTAAACCAGATGGATTTGCTGGTTGTCGATCAAGTAATGTACAAGGTGGTATCAAAAAGTTTCGAGACTAGTTTTGTAATACGCCAACAGATGGCAGCACAAGGATGAAAGACATCATCCTGTGTACTGTCCATGAGGACTTGTTCAACTGGTGCTATTCTAACCACTTCTGCTATTTCATCATAGACATTAAGTTAGAACAAAGAGTGAACGCAGTGAACGAGGTGTTTTGAGTGGCAGGAACATCATTGTAAGACAACGAGAGATCCCAAAACTGACCCAGGAGCAGAAGGAACATCGCGTCAATGTCTGGCAAAAATGCCACCAGTCAGCCGTGGATGAACCGTCCTTCATGTCGAGGATCATTACCGGTGTGTGTATAGGTACGACCCTGAGACAAAGCAACAGTCTTTACAGTGGAAGAGTCCATCATCCACACAACTGAAAAAGGCAAGGCATGTCTGCGGCTTGATTGAGCGAATGCTGATGGTCTTTTTCGACATTCGAAGCATTGTGCATCAAGAATTCTTCCCCTGTGGCCAGACTGTCAACAGCAAACTCAAAGGTTTTTGATACCCCCTTGTGAACTGATCTTGTTTCTGGGCTTTGGAAACAGCCATGTACATAAATGATTATAAAAACAAAAAATAAGTTGTAAAATAACATATACTCCACAGTTTACTATTAACTATGTGCACTGCAGATGCTACACTCGCCATCTAGGGCCGTGCTGTTCCTAAAGTTTGGTGAAGATCTGGTTTGCATCAGAAAGTTATGAATTTTTAAAATATGAGAGCACTGAGCTGATTTAATGGGGGACTTTTTTTTTTTTTTGTATTTTTGCTGCATACTGTTAATCCAGGTTTGCTTACTTTATTTGAAAGTTATTTACTTCTTTTTTTAATCAGCTTGCAGTCAAAACTTTTACTATAATGAAATTTATTAACATGAGATAAGTACATGCATCAAATCTTTAGTGTTTTCTTGTGTCCATATTAATATGGATCTAACCGTCTACATGACATAAAATTATTATTAATAATAATAATAAATTATTTATTTATTAATTACATTATAAATGTAATTAATTATAATAAATTGTTAATAATACATACTTAATTAATTAATAATTAAAAACATTGATTATTATCATGTAAATTCATCTTATGCACAAATATATTTTGTTTAATTAACTTAAATCAATTATGCATATAATGTTGCAAAATTAACAAAAAAAATGTGTACTTAAAAAAGTTGTCAAACTGACAAGGGATCAGTGTTTGTGTTTGAGTAAATACAACAGTTTTGTTATAGTGTTATAGTGTGTGGGTGTGACAGCCGCGCAACAAGATGTTTATAAGAGCTCTTATGCAGGGCTTCTGAGGGGGTCAGCAAAATAGGAGTGCTTGAGAACGCTTGTGACACTCACGGGAAGACCTTCCTGTTCAGAGATGACGTGGGTTTAATAAGTGAGTACTCAAAACAAACAAAGCTCCTCCGTCTCCTCGAGATAGGACGGGGCCTTGAAAACTACAAATAAAGTTCTCTCGTCCACCTTTGACTCTCTCTCTCTCTCCCTCTCGACAGTAGGTCACTGGCCTTTTGTGTGGATGGGCTTGACTGGTCTTGGGTTTGGGCTTGACTGGGTCTTTGTCTTTGCTTTTGTCTTGTCTTACGTTTGTTTTTCAACACTGTTTTTCCAGTGTTGGGCCCTTGAGCAAGGCCCTTAACCTTCAACTGCTCAGAAGTATAATGAGATAAAATGTAAGTCGCTCTGGATAAGGGTGTCTTCAAAATGCGCAAAAAAAAAAAAAGCAGAAAAAATGTAAACAACACTTTGTCTCCTTAGTAATTGCTTCTAAGTTTTTCTGAATTGCTTCTGAACCGTCTGCCACAACACACTGCATATGAAAATACTCAGCAAAATATTTTTCATTATTGTTTTATTATACAGTAAAATATTTTCACATTTACTACCTCATTTTTAAAGTTTGTACAAGAATGTGATGTTGGCATTGGTGGCTCAGTGGTAGGTTTCTCTCTTGACATGTGAAAGGCCTGGGTTTGATCCCCAGCCAGTGTCTGAACCCTAGCCACAGGATGTTGTGCCGGTCCCAAGCATGGATGAAATGCGATGGTTGTATCAGGAAGAGCATCCGGCCTGCAACCTTGGCCAAGTTGTGTGTGGATCAGATGGTCTACTGTGGCGACCGCTCGATAGGAGCAGCTAAAAGATTAACAACATAGTAAAAAAAAATTATATTGTAACACACACTGTTAGAACTACTTTGGTTGTTGTTAGTCTTTTGGATTTTCCTACTGAATGGTCGCCACACCGGACCAACTGATCCGCAAAAAAAATAATTGTCACAGGTTTTTACACCGATGTCTCTCCTGACACAACCCCCCCCCCCCCCCCATTTTATCCGGGATTGGGACCAGCATTGCATCCAGTGTAGATTGAACCAGGGTCTCCCATGTGGTAGGCGAGAAACCCATTACTGAGCCACCAGTGGCCCATGTTAGAACAACTTTGCCCAAGTTTGATACAAGTTTGCATCAAACAACATTCCAGATGCTTGTTGGAAACAAAAGACAAAAATGGAGGTGTCCATTTTTATAGTCTGAGAGGTGAATCAGACGCAGCACAACATGCTCATAGACAAAAATCACCCCGTTCACGTTTTTAGATTAACAGCCTCAATAACCATTGTAATTTGCTCCCTCTTTTCCTTTCTCTGTGTTTTTGTCAGCTAGTGGGATTTGGGGAAATTTGGTCTGCTAGAAATGATTATGGTGCCTTCATGCATATAAGCAGGCATTCCATGGAGGCAGGTAAAGGAGCCGTGTATAATATTAGCCGAGGCATCTGTGGAGCAATGAGTACACTGGGTGCATTGGGTGGGACAGTTTGAGCAAAAAACATTCAAGACAACAGACCATGACATCAGAAGGTGAGGGTATCTCCAGCACCACCAAGTTGCTACTGCTGGGCTCCTTGATTAAGTCCCCTACCATCAACTGATTGGATGTATAAAGAGAGAGTGTGTATGTTGGTCTGGCCAAGAGTGTCTGCCAAATACAGTACTGTAAATGTAAGAAATGTAAAAAGCCATGCCATTCATCAGCAGTAAGATTTAGAAGGCCATGTTGGACATCAAAAAACAAAAAAGAAAGAGAAATGAGCCACAAAAGTCCTGGGAACAAGAGTGTACAGGGGAAAGAAATAATCTGCTTATGATGCAAAAAATACAATTTCATTGATCAAGCATGCAGCAGGTAGTGTTATGGTTTCGGCTCATGGCTACTTCTGGAACTATTCTGTACTGATGATGACCAAAACAAATTCGGAATTCTACAGCGACGTTCTATTTGCCAATTGGGAGGAATTTCATCATGCAGCATGACAATGACCCAAAACACACTGCTATCACAACAAAGGACTCTATTAGGAGGGGGAAAAAAGTGGAAGGTTTTTAACTGGACAAGTCAATTACGAGACCTTAACCTAAGGAGGGGCATTTCACCTACTGAAGAGGAAAAACAAAGAACAACAGAAAGAAGCTGTGCTACAAGCCTGGAAAAAAAAAAAGACTCATACATCTGTATTCTTAAGAAGCTGTAGATGTAAATATTAGGAGCTAACTACTGAAATTCTGATATAGTGTCTGATTTCAGTTTTAATACTTTATGGCGGAACTGGGTAAATTTACAAATGATAACATTTCTCTTCCAATCCCAAGAACAGAAGAATCCACAGACTATTCACTGCACCACAGATACCCCATCTAATACTGCACATACACATCTCCCTTACCTGCCTTCCTGGAACACCCTCTGGAATGGATGAAACCACCATATTAATTCCTGGAAGTCCAAATTTCCCAACGTCCCACTAGCTATAAAGTCTAAAGAACACAGAGACATGAAGTATGGAACAAATTACAGCGGTTATTGTAGTTATTCATCTAAAAACATGAACAAGGGTGAACAATTCTTTCAGAGGGGGTTGCGTCTTCTTATGGAAAATATACATTACATTAAATGTTAATTCAATTTCGTAGAGCACTACCTGGAGGTTTGTAGAAGTTAAACAAACAAACAAAAATTTTTATATTTTTTTATTTATATGAACATAAACAGGCTTATATGAGTTTTTTTTTACTATTTGTGAGAAGAAAAAAAAAAACACACATCTGCGTATATTTCAATGGCTATTGCTGTACTATGTTCAGAGAGTTTCTTGGCAGCTTCTACAGTAGGTGAATCGGCTAACAGCCGCACAACACAGCTTCTAGGCTGGCATGTACAGCAAACAGTCAGCTACTGAGCTCTTTTACAAGGGCGAAATGAATTTACAACGTGATACTGTGGATGTAAAGCTCTCACACATCTCACACACATGGAAAATATGATTTGATGTATTTTAATATTATTAATCACGATACTTTGGTCAGTAATAAAAAGAGAAAAATAAGAAGAAGTAGAACACACATACAGCAGAGATCAAAATTAGAGAATTATATGGATGCTTGATTTTTTAAATTTTATTTCAGAAATAACGTCATCTTCATTGCTCACCATTTGAAGGAATTTTTTGCTTTGGCTCTTCCATGCTAATAAAACAACAAAACAAAGAAATGAAAAAAAAAAACATTATTTTGTAGTAAACACAATTTTCTAAATTAAAGAACAGTAATGTCTGTAGAAAACCTCTGAAGGTTACAACAGTCAACAATTAGTCAAACAAGTTGTCGCCGAGGATTTTCCAGAGGTTTAGATCAGGGTTTAGATCAGGACTTTCGGCTGGCCGTTTCATCATTTCAATGCTTTCAGCTTCAAGGAACTGCTTTACCCATCTTCCTGTGCGACGGGGGCATTGTCGTGCATGAATATTGCTGGCTGATTAGGTGATAAACGCAGGGAAGAAACCTCATGTTGTCGACTAAGGGTCCGATAAACATTTGCATTCACCCTGCCATGTATCTGCATCTGTAGAAAACACCAAACCATGACGCTTTCCCCTTTCATCTTTCACCGACTTTGCAAGACTTTACACACTTTAGGTTCAGTCTTTCCCCAGTTTGACAATGGATATAACCTTTCCGATTTATTTCCAAATAAATTTAACTTGCTTTGAACTTTGGACCAGTTCTTCTCTGTCCACACAACTTGCGCCTCGGCAAATGTTGGTCCAGCCTTTTGATTGTTTTTGCTAATGAGAGGTTTGGTCATTGCAGGGTGAGCTTTCAGTCCAAATTCTCTTAAACGTCAAGACACCGTATGAGGAGAGACAGATCCTTACTCTGTTCATTGCTGACATAGCGAGCAATCCCAGCTGCAATGTTGAACTGACTACCCTATGAGATTATCCGCATTATTAGCCTTCATGGGAGATTTGGATGAGTTTGTGACGCAATATTCTTGAAATCACAGATTTCTAATGACTATCTTCTCTTCCTAGGAAATTGCTGGTTGTTCTCAAATGTCGATCTCGACTGTATACTGTAGATTTATTATGATCTATTATTAGCATATGATCTATTATATTAAACATGATATCATTTATACTGCTTAATCCTGTTTACAGAATCGTAGGGAGTCTATCCCAGGAGACTTAGAGCATGAGACAAGGTACATCCTGGATGGTGTGCCAACCCATCACAGGGAACAGACACGCATACTGTACTTAGACATGCTTATTCACATGCTAGGGCCAAGTTTAGGGAACATCAATTAGTCTAATCTGCACGTTTCTGGGCTGTGGGAGGAAATCGGAGTACCTGGAGAACATACCTGGGAAACTTCATGCACATGGTTACTAGGTGGGTATCAAACCCGAACCCTGGAGGTGCAAGATGACAATGCTCTGACTTGCTTGACAGACATGCATTTTTCTCTCCTCTTCTTTCTTTTGCCATCAGCCACTGACTGTGGCTGGAAAGAAGCTGTTATAGGAACATGCTTTTTGTGAGTGATTATACTGTACTGTCCTGTCCTGAGCGCTGTGTCTGAGGTTGTGTGTCGTGCATTCGTGTTTGAGCAGAGTGAGCCGGGTGGTGTGTGTCCCTGAGCATACTTTGGGCTTTTTCCCCCTGAAGTGTCGTGTTGTATTGTCCATGGAGGCAAAGTCAGATGCAATGATCCATTATGACTCTCTTTAGTTCATTCTGGGAGGTGTTTCCAAACCAGCCTGTAATGCCACATGTGAGGATGCTCTCTATACGTCCTCGGTAGACCTGGATGAAGGGGTAACACCCTCTTTCCAGCCTTGTGTAACAGTCTAATGGAGTACGGACACTGTATGCCTATCTCAAGAACCGGGAATGGTACAAGGATTTGCGCACACATACAGTCCTGGAGCACACACCTTTTGTTCATTATTTCTATAAATAGTGACGTAAATGTACTGCAGGCTCATCCTTCGCACATACCTCATGTCTGTGTTGAACAAATGAGCCACCCAGGGAGAAAATGCGACATCTTCTTTCTTGCTTCCCATTGACTCCCTGTTCGTTTATTGACCAACAGAGTTCCCCATCGGAACGAAGGAGGGACGCGAACCCATGACCCTGCAGGTGCGAGGCCACAGTGCTAACAACTGCATCACCATGCTGCGGAAGCATAAATAAATGAAACATAATACAGACAAGATATATTAGCGATGCAGGGATGATATCTATCATCATTATTTACTTTCAAAAATACACATTTATAAGATGTTCAACCGCATTTTTTTTTTTTTTTTTTTTTTGATTGGAATCATTTTCCTTGAGGTTGTCCTAGTTTTCGAACATGAAGTCTGGGTTTCATTCTGAAAAAAATCCTGTTGTAATGTTGTTCTATGATTCTGGGCCTTCGAGCAGGGGGTATTAGTGGTAATAAGAAGCTGACATGAAAAATGGGAGCATTTATAAGGGGTGAAGTTTATTGTGGCCTTTAAAGCCAATTTTTAAAACAGGACTCCATAGAAACCTTTTTCACCTGAGGTAGCAGGAAGTAAACTGACAGCAAATGAATTAATCCTGAGTTCCCAGGGAAAGAATCATGTTTAAAAAAAAATTATATATATATATATATATATATATATATATATATATATATATATATATATATATATATTTTTTTTTTTTTTTTAAAGCAATAGAATCAAATGAAAGGCATGTGCATCGTCTTGACTATTAAAAAGCATTTTTTGTTTGCTGTGATACTTTCATCCGTCGCATGCACTAGCTTAGACATATTGGCAGTTCTTCATCCTAATATGTACTCATATCCTGAAATAAATCTTTATAAAATCTCTATTATGTTTAAAGGCCCTGATCATAAAAGCCCTGCCTTTTCTTAGCCAAGAGAATGGCTGTTATTTTGCTGATAATGAATCCTGTCGGTGTAGGTGTCCTTGTACTGTACACCATGTGAAAAAAAAAAAAAAAAAAAAGGAACAAAACAACTACGATAAGCACTTCTTGTAGCAGTGGGACTTTCTGTTTGAAATATAGGATGGAAAGAATAATAGGCCTAAGCTGTATCCTCATCGGAGTTGAGAATCTGCTTTTTATCAGCTTTGAAGCATTTTATTGGATTCCTTTTGATGGTTAGAGTGTGAGGGAGAGAAAAACAATGTATACTTTATGTTAAGATTTCGTTCACTGCAGCACATTTGTAAAAGAAAAAGTAAATAAATAAATAAAGTGAATTATGGCGGGAGTAATCCTGTTAGTGTTGTATAAGGCGTAAAACACAACCAACATCTGTTCAAATGCTATACGTTTCAAACGGTATACGCCATATTCTACATGGATACACCAACAAATTTGAATTTCAGAATAATATATTTACAGAATATTAATCAGGTTTTATAGGGCAACCATTTCCCCCATTGTAAACACATGTCTAATGTCCTAATAGCTAGGAAAACTATTCTTATTTAAATAAGTATTTGATCACATTTAAGGGTGATTGAGGCAGGACATGGTCTGTAGATCTGGTCTGTTTTTTTTATTTTTATTTTTTTTATGTTTTATACAAACAGTATAATACAGTGTGCCAAAGAAGCTAGTTCTGAAGTTTATGCAACAAGAAAAAAATTTTTTAACTTAACTTCAGCCTTTTGGAGAGATGATTTAATATGTGCCACAAAAATCGTCCTTTTCAGTGTTTATTGTTTGAATCAAGACGATATATCATTTAAAATGCAAAATATTCATATTTTGTATAGATAAAAAATTAGTGGAAGCTTCTAGAAGCACGTGACCTGTAATAATTGTTGCATATAGCATTCCATTTTTTGGTAAAAACTTGAAAACAAAAAAACCTGTAGTGTCCGTAACCGTGTCAAATTCATGTTGCAATATAAACAATTTTGCAGTTTATAATAATACACTTTTTCAGGTTTATGTCTTTTTATGTGAAATTTTAATTGCCCAAGTTTCATCTGAATGACGATTAAGATCACTGAAAGATTTGAATTAAAAAAGAAAAGTTACAGACATTAAACATGAAAGGGCATGAAATTGTATTTAGCAAATGTGTTTCTTTTTATCTGATTTAAATATGAATGTGTATGCATATTTACAAAAAACTAAGCATGGATCAGGACATAAGAAGCATTAAGTATAATGAAAAATGGTGTTATAATGTTATAATGGTGTATATGATCATATCTGAAAATGTACTTTTTCACACCGATACCATTTTTGGCAAAAACTATAAGAATTTGGCCTTTTTTGTATGTATTATGCACCTTTGCTGTTGTTGCTTAAATAACAATCTTATTGTTTAGTTCTTTATATTTTACGCAGCCTCTTGAATCTTGCATGAACACACACACACACACACGCACACACACACGCACGCACACACACACACACACACACACACACACACACACGCACACACACACACACGCACACACACACACACACACACACACACACACACACACACACACACACACACACACACACACACACACACACACACACGTGTGCACACACTTCCCAAGCCAGGCTTAAATTGGCTGCATTTCTATTTTGTCACATAGACACAGTGAGGATCCTCTTCTAATTCCCACTGTGTAGCAAGAAAGCCTACGCTACACTCACATCCTTAATGACTGTAATTTAGTTCAGGGTGATAGCTCTAGATGAAAGTCTGTGACCCTGTCTGTCCTACGGCAAGAGTCCAGCTCCTTATAAACCCGAGTGTCCTCTGGACCGTAGACAGAGAATCATGTTGCAGCATTGTTGATTGTCAAGAAGATTGTGTTAAATTGTGCCATGCATACCTGCACTATGACCGTTTTCACATACAACTCATCATCATCATCAGTCTCACATCAAAAACATCAATTTTGCCCTCTTTAAAAACATGTTTGCTGATCAGCCGTAACGTTAACACCACTGCAATTTGAATTGAATAACACTGATTATCAACTATATATCAGGAGAGGTAACAAAATCATGAGCAACCAAAGATTACACATGTCTGCTGGAACCAACACCAGACTGTCTAGTCGAATCCCACAGAAAAAAACAATGCTGTAAACAACACAACAACAAGAAAAAAGGAGTAAAGGTTGGCTTAGTGGTTAGCACTGTCACCTTGCACCTCAAGGTACGGGGTTCAATTCCCACCTCTGAGTCTGCGTGCATGGAGTTTGCATGTTCTCCCAGTGCTTGGTGGGTTTCCTCAGGGTTTTCCGGTGTCCTCCCACAGTCCAAAGACATGCAACTTCGACTAACTGACATTTACAAATTGCCCGGAGTGTGTGAATGTGTGTGAGTGTGTGCGCCCAATGAATGAGTGATGATTACGATAAATCAACAATAAACAGGCATTAGAACTCGTAGTGCTTCACAGCCTGCTGCTCTGAACTGGGCTCCAAACTCCGCATATCCTAAATTCAAATCATGCACCCATGACGTGTGACCTACAGAAAACCCACCGCATGTCAAACAGCATATCCACAAAGGTCTTGTGGAGTCACGCCCCAAAGGGGCCGAGCCTCCGAGGGGAACCTAGGTGGCTTTATTGGTTTTAATGATATGGCTGATTGGTCTAAAATGCGCAGTATATGTAACAGTATAAGGTGTTTTTCTTTTCTTCTTTCTTTTTTTTTTTTTGGTATATTTATAATAAATAATGCAACAACCAAGCTACTTGTCCTTATTGTTTTAATAATTCATAAAAAAAAGAATTAATTATTTAATAATTAATATTTTGCTCTTTGGTGCCCAAGGTGCTGACTGGCATATAAGCAGCCCTTGAAAGCAAAGTGGCTTATTAATATCAAAGATGATGGTGCTTTTAACAAGGCATGCTTTCAAACTGAACTTTTCAGGGTACAGTTCAACAAGACGTTGTGTGTATTTTTATTTAAAAGTTTCTTTTAATATAAAGTCTACAAAGTAGGTTAAGTAAGAATTCACTGAGTTTACTTATTATAGTGTCAATAAGGTATTTTTTTTAATGGAAAAGCGATACAGTCTGTCCAGTAGGTAATAGTGCACCTTGCTGTAACCTAATGTCAGTAATATGATTTAAATGAACGATATATTAATATGAGTTGAGTTCAGAGTCTGGTTTTACGCTATAAAAATGCCTTCAATGCTTTAAAATCAAGTCAAAGTCATATCCTGTCAGTGTTTAGTGATAATATATTCATTTTTACAAATGCCTTCCTTGAGGAAATATGAAAGATGGTGTCGAGTCTGATGTGTTCAAGGTGCAGATTTGCTGAACATGACCCAGAAACACACTGTCAGTACTATGATTTATCCACATTATGGTGAGTCAGCTTTGTTTCTTCTTCCTCATCTTTGACTCATGCATTGATCATGCACATTTCCCAGCACATTTTATTGTGCCAGGTTTTTCTGTAATGTGGTACATTTTCATCAGGATAATATCTGGACTACGACTGTACTCTGTTACAAAAATGTTATCACCAAAATAACATCTCATGTCAGATTTATTCCTAGTTTGCTCTCATAATAAGCTCAGATTCTTTCGCGGAGGCTTTTCACTAGATTAGGGAGTGTGAATGTGGGAGTTTGCAGTCATTTACTGCAGCTACAAGAGCATTAGTGAAGTCGTGCACCAATAGTAGGTGTGGAGATTGTGCAGGACAATCTGGACACTCCGAGCAATGACAATCCCAAAATATAAATAAAAATATCAGAAAAATCACCAGATCTCGCAGAAATAGAGAATCTGGCAAGGTCTGAATGTTCACAGGAGGGCTAAATTCCAAACAAATAGGAAGCTGGTGTGGTCAAAAAATAAATAAATAAATAAATAAATAAATAAATAAATAAATAAATAAATAAAATCACTCCTTATCCTGATTAGATGTTATTCCTTATGCTGTCATGGAAAGCCTGAAGCCTATCCTGGAGGACTTGGGACACTAGGCATGGTACACCCTGGACAGGGTGCCAATCCATCGCTGGGCACACAAGCACACACTACTCATTCACACACTATGGGGAATTTTGGAAAATGGCAATTAGTCTCATCTGCATGTCTTTGGACTGTGGGAAGAAACTGGAGGAAGCCCACCAAGCACGGGGGAGAACATGCAAAATAGGCGAATTATATTGTATTGCCATGTACAGTATGTGTGTGTCTGGGTGTGTGACCTGCGATGGGTTGGCCATCTTGTCCGGTGTGGTACAGGCTATAGGCATCTACAACTCTTTCCTTCTTGGAGGTTGCTTTGCGCAAAGAATACTGTAGGTCATATCATGCTAGAACAGGTTTGGAGAACTTAATTCATCCACAAACATGCTCTACAACTATATACTTTGCTACATACATATAGGTGTGATAGTCTGGTGCCCATAACTCTTTTGGCATGTAGAGTACACATCTAACCAGATAAATATACTGCATATACTGTATGTCTTAACCTCATTTCAATAACCTTTTGATTTATGTTCTAAAACAGCACCTTGGTTTCTTATGGAGAAATAAAAGTAAAAAAAAAATGAATAAATAAATAAATAAATAAAAGAAAGAAAGAAAAACTGGACTTACGATTAAAGGCTTAATTTAAGATTAACATTTTGGGTTTGTTTACCTGTTGTAATAAAGTCAGCTATCTTATGCCTGACACTAAGAACTTAATCTATACTAGAAATCAATACAAACTGCAATTTATTGTAACATTAAATACAGCTAAGTAGTGAATACTTGGAGTTTAATGAGGTTTTTGTTTTGGGGGGTTTTATCTAATTGTTGTGCTTTGTAAGGCTCATTTAGACTTTAGGCTTTTTTGTCATTTAACCTTTTCCAATTTGAGATACGCTTTCAGACTTAATCATCGCAGTCAATAGAAAGACTAAATCTTGCCTGTGAAACGGTAGTTCTTATTGATTTAACAAAATAGTTAACATTCATTTGCACATAGTCTAAACAAATCATTATTTAATCTTTTTTTAATGGGTTGTTCACATTACATGATGCATGCAGGGTTTTTTTTTTTTTTTTTTGTCTTTCCTTGACTGGCTTCCTGTAGCAGCCCATATCAGAGGTACGTACTGTATAACACAGTGTTCCTTCCAAGTCTTGACCAACCATCCCTTAAAGGTGACGTATTATGTGGAATTTATTTTTCTTTCCTTTTTTTTTTTTTCATACATTAAAGTGAGTCTCCAGTGGTGTGTACAAACAAAGAAATGAGAAAAAAAATAAATACATTTCCAGCTTTTTGGCCTATTTGTGTTGGCTGGTGTTTAAAACAAGCCAACAATGTTTCCCCTTTATTCTCACCAAACTTGCTCATTCCTGTCTTTATGGACCTTGTCATGTGGGAACAGGAAGAGACCGTCTCCAAGTTGGAAGCATACACACATATATGTGTGTGGATGTTTGTACCTAAAGGTGGTGCTATTGACATCTTTGAATTATATCTAAGATTGGACTGTGTTAATGTTTTTTTCTTGTTTATACTCATTATGCACCTTATCCCCCCCCCCCCCCCGTTTTCATTTAAAAATGGTTTTGACACTTTAATTTTAAGTAAATTACAATAAAAATATATTCTGATTGCATGTCTTTAAACCACTGTCTAGTTAAAAAAAATTTTTTTTCATTTTTAGGTTTTTATTATTATTATTATTATTATTATTATTATTATTATTATTATTATTATTATTATTCTTTAAGTAAGTTAAGTGTGCATCTTAAGTGAAATACATGTTCAAACGGTTTAGAGCCGTATCAGATATTGACAAATTCTTGTAGAATTTAAATACACTACTTTAGTTTTTCTGATTTTTATTTCTTTCTACACTGTAAAATCAATGCTGAAGGTGTCCACAATATGCAATACTCTCCTTTGGACAGTTGATATGGGGATGTATCTGTAAAGTCTTCATAACAACTCTAATCTGAGGTGCTGTTTGTTAATTTGTGATTTCTGAGACTGGTAACTCTAATGAACTTCTCCTCTGCAGCAGAGTTTTAATCTTGCTTTCCCGGGAAGGTCTTCATGCGAGCCGGGTTCATCATGGTGCTTGATGGGTTTGGCACATGTACTTGACGATACCTGTTACAGAACAGCCGACCTTTCAAACTATATTTTATATAAATACTTAAAATTAAACATAATATATTTCAGGCACATATGGTGTGTGTGTGTGTGTGTGTGTGTGTGTGTGTGTGTGTGTGTGTGTGTGTGTGTGTGTGTGTGTGTCCTTTTAATTGTTTAAATTACACTGTTGTGACATGCGTTTACATTTGTCCTGTGGATGATTTTTAACAAACTGTAGTTGATGATCTGTCACTATTGTGCTGCTGAGATTGTTCCCGACTTGTCTGACAGTGATGTTAATATCTCTTCACATCTGTCTACCTGACCCAGTTGTCTGAGGGTTATTCCACCAAGCGAACTAATAAAAGCATGGCTTATTTCAGATTGGCTCACTTGATTGATTGTCGGTCAATCCAGGACATGCATAAACATGATGTATAAACAGACACAGCAGTTGCTTGACGATATAGCAATATGGCAGTGAATGCAACTTCAAAAAAAGAATAATAATAAATTCTTGTTGAATAACTGCCTATTTTTAAATAATACTATGGTCATAAAAATCATTATTGCAAAACAAACAAACAAACAAATCAATCATTTGAATTATTTCTATTATTAAAAAACAATATTCTTAATATACACTTGTTCTCAAGGAAAGACTACGATGTTTTATTTAGTATTTGAAGAAATTTTAGAAGTGTATTTGCATTGCAAAAAAAAAAAAAAGATTAAATATTACTAGCATCTTGTATTCTCATGTGGCTTTTACTTAATCCCTTCATACTGTAGGTAATTAGCTGATTAGATAACTTTGTATATGGTCATGTGTGTTGTATATGTTCATATGCTCCTAGAACCACTCTTTCACATATTTTAGTCATGGAATAAGCCCTTCCATCAGGGAAGAATAGCTCCAGATATGATACATTTGCTTGATGCAACCCAATCATTTGATCCTGCTGAAATGGACATTTCTTTGGCCATAAATTGCGGATAAAAGTCAATGCCGGTCACAATGCACCACAGCCCACCATACATGGGGCCCAGCAGGGAAAAAGTGCCCAAGGCCCCCATCTCAGCCTCTAAACTCAGCAGATGACAATTCAATCGAGCACCCATGGGATGAGCCAGACAAATAGATCTGATCCAAGGGGGCCCAAGCCTGAAGAGATCCACTACTTTGGATCTCTTTAACATGCTTTGATATGCAGGCTAGAGCTGCCCTAGTGGCACAAGGGGAACATAAAACCGAGGTGCTTTTACTGTGTATGGCTGATCAGTGTATGTACAGTATATGTATCTGCCAATACACACGCAAACTAAAGCATATATATTATATACGGTAAGTCTGCTACATACAAACATTCAACTTACGAACTTGTGTTGGCACATGTTCAACTGCGGAAGTTAACTCTCATGTCCGACATACATAGGCATGTGAGTTTTGTTTCTCCTTGACAAGAAAAGCAAAGCTCGATGCTTAGGAAATAGAATTCATCAAGCTAAGCAAAGCTTTAAAACGAACCACACATCAAGCATTTCTGTCCAAAAGCACAGGTTGCCATAGTAACAGAGTGGGACCTAAGATTAGACTTAATTGCAGAACCAGAATTGGACTAAATCTGGCTTAAAGAGTTAATTGACTTTGTAGCATACATCTCTGTACTTAATTTACTTGTGTTATATATATATATATATTTAACTGATTTGGTAGACTAGACTAAACCAAAACGCAAAAAAAAAAAAAAAAAAAAAAAAAAAATGGAATATAAATGTATAAATCTAGAGGAATAAAACGTAGTACAGCATTTGTAATGTATGTACTTAAAAGAATGAAATAAAAAATGCCTTTATTTGTTACACATGCATTATAGAACAGAAAAGTTCAATTCTTGATTCTTGTATTCCTGCTCGGTAGGAAGCTGGGGTCAGCCATCACACGGCAGAAAGGCTTGAGGGCCATGCTTCAGGGCGTGCATGGCAAATCATCTGTGCTATGGCTTAAAGCCCCAACCTTCTGCTCAGAGCCTTCTGCTTGAGCTGTAACCACTGAGACACCACTATAGCACTTTAGATCTACTTTCATGCATTTATTTCTCTTTATAATAATATAATAGCTAGATAGAGAAAGAGCTGCCCACAGTTCTCATACCTGTGAAGAGCACGACTAATCTGAATAAATTCTCATTATCATTATTAATCACTGACTTTCATCTATAATTATTCAATATTTCTGTTGCCATTGCTCTGAAAAAGGGGAAAATGTGTGTTGCATTATTCTGCATTGATCATGGGGATCGTACGTGCTTCGAAATGATCAAGAGGTCATTTTAAAAGGCCTGATTAATTTATCATCACTATGAGGCTTTATTTAAAAACACTACAGGAATTTGTGTGATTTTCTCTTTGAATGCATTTTCTCCCCCGACATGGATTGTCTCAACACATAGTGATTGGAGGCTCTGCTGTGAGTGTTGTGTAATTTAAAATGTCCTCTCTCTGTCTTGGAGCTGGTCTGATAGGCAGGTCTGGCTGAGAAGAAGACAAGAGTCAATGAGCTGCTGGGCAGCTTTGCTTTAAATCCGCAGGTTTCAGGCTGCCGTCCATGTGCCATATGAATCCCGTCGCTAATTACACTTGCTTTGAACAATCTAAGAAATTGCAGGTGTTTCGCCATGATGACTGATTACATTGTTGGAGGATGTCTGTGGGGTTCTTCAAAATCAGTTGAGATGATTTTTTTTCCCCTCCTGGTGCATCACACAGCATGGCTTTTTATCTGAAGAATGGTTTATTGTATCATATACAGATTTAGCTCCTGTGTGTTTCTTCTTCTTATTTTACATTTTAGCAGAACCTCATGATTGGTCTTTTGAAAGTGAAAAAAAAAAAAAAAAAAGTTTGGCAGCCTTGAATGGTTAAAATGGATTGGGAGCACACAGACACACAAACATTATGAAGGGTTGTTTTGTAAGGCAATATGCTCTTAAGGCCCAAACTAATTATTTTAAAGCTTTTAGAATCTGCTTGATGTTTAATATATTTTTGCACCTTCTATGCTGTGAGGAATTAAACTTTATTCCAAGTATAATAAAATCCCAAAACCAAGTGTTTACACACTGACACTGGTCATGGTTTTTGCCTTCGCTTAGTGGTTACCATGGCAACGAACTTCATGTGCTCTTATTTGCTCCGTGTGTGTGTGTGTGTGTGTGTGTGTGTGTGTGTGTGTGTGTGTGTGTGTGTGTGTGTGTTCAGCTGTTTGTCTCGTCTCATTGATGGGTTTGTCTATGTATACCCTTATAGTCTTAAGTTGTGTTCCGATCGGCCTGAAGCACCCTGCAAAGAATACTGCACAGGGTATTCGGCCATGTTAAGTGTGATTCCAAACCACAAAAAGCTAAACTGCTCTGTTCAAAGGGAACTGGGAATGATGTCAGGAACAAGTAAACAATGGGACTTTACTTCGTCAGAAACGGAAATTAAAACTTTCTCATCAGTCATTGCGCCTTCCCGGATCTTCTTCTTTGTCTTTCAGGGGTCGGCCACAGCGAATCATCTGCCTGCCTCTAACTCTTACCTCTGCATCCTCTTCTCTCACCCCAAGTAACTTCATGTCCTCTCTCACTGTCCATGTTTACAGTTCTATACAATATTTTCAGTGTGTGAATGTGAATGTATAAAATATCTAAATTTAGTTTCAGAAAATCGTCAATGAGACAGAGTCCACAGTCCAATACAGTGGAAAACAGCTCTGAGACAAAATGGCATCGGGTTCAAGCTAAGCACCATGTAGCATTGTCCTCCCACCCGACGTCTTCCTGGACTCTCTATATACAAGCTGAGGTGGATAAGACTCACTTTGATGGACTTATGAACGAATCCGACTTATTAACATGCCCCACGAACGTAACTCGTTCGTAAGTCAGGGACTTACTGTATATGTTTTATACAGGTATCAGTATTCAATATTTAATTTCCGTAATGTGAAATTTCCAAAGTAGCAGCAACAGGTACTGAGGTGCTTATGTTTCCATAGAGGAAGTGACGAGGAATTTTGTCGAGGAAAGTTCCCATAACCAAATTTTTTGCGCACAAAGCAGCGAGTAGGGAGCAACCTGTTCTCTGCACCTGCTGAACTTCCAGCAGCCTAACACACCTGATGCTGTTATATAATTCCTGGTATCCGTTATCCGCCAAATGAGGATGGGTTCCCTGCTGAGTCTGGTTCTTTTAAAGGTTTCTTCCTATTGCCAACTCAGGGAGTTTTTCCTTGCCACCGTTGCTGACACCCTTGGCTTGCTCATCAGTGACAATCTCATTATTAACTCATTTTAACACATTTTTTTCCTCACTCATACAGACTTCCATGAATTTTCTTGTCATTTTGTGAAGCTGCTTTGAGACAATGACCATTATTAACAGTGTTATATAAATAAAATTGAACTGAAAAAATGTAATTGAAGTACACTTGGAATGTAACACTGCCTTAGGTTTTCAACTCCAGCCTACACCCTGGTTTTCTTCATTGACTGTTATATATATATTGACTTACTGTATTTTAAAAATAAAGATCTATATTGTTGCTTGTTAGTGATTGTTGGATTTACCCTAATGAAGTTAAAACCAAGTTTATGCACTTGCTTCCTACCTCTCATAGCATGTTGGTAAACTTGACAATTCATGTCCCTCAAGAATCTATGAGTAAACATACAGTAGCATCAACAGAGTTTTTGATGACCCTGAATGCCATAGTCAGTGAAGACCAATAACTCCTTGGCTAACACAGAAGGCTGAGTTTATTTGTTCATTTTTTAAAAATAAATTATTAATTCATGAACAAAGCATATGAACTTTAAATTCATAATAAGGTTATTGGCTTAAATGTAATGTTTGCCTTTGGTAGCTTGATAGACAGACAGTCTCCACATGCAAAACAACAACAACAACAACAACAACAACAACAACAACAACAACAACAAAAATGCCTATGGCTGCAAACTTGACTGCCATTTAAGAGGCCACAACAAATTCACATACTCCAAACTTCATTTTTAGGCTCTTTAAATTTTAATCATTGAAGGCGTTTTTGAGTAGGTGACAGCATTCTTGATTAATAATGTAAACACTGAGTGATTTAAAAGAAAAGCACCCGCAGCATTAGTGAAACGCTGCTCTCTGTTGATGCCGCTACAGAACCGAATAATAAACTCCACCATAAATCACTAAAAATCTACAGTTAATACTAATGACTCCATATTATAACCGTTCAGGTTCGGGCTCATTTCAGAAGCATTGACAGAAGCCTTTGATTGCATTCCGTTAACTACAACACCATCATGCTTTCATTTGAATTTTATCCAGGATCTCTTACCTGTCTGTCCTCATTAAACTCACATACAAGGGGATGCCTGGGATGCCAGCAGTGAATTCATACCTTTTATACAACAATTAGTTCTGACAAGTGTGTCGGAGCCAGGCGAAGCTGAGCAACAAGCCAGAGGTGTGTTGTGTTTCCACACCTTCCCTGAAGACCCATTTGAATTTTGCATAATATCACCTTTAATATCACCTTTAGGACATATGTAAATCATGTGTATGTGAACCCATATTACACATCATGACTGGTCAAAGACCAGGAGAACAGTGTCTGATTGAAGAATTCTTCCAAATTGGTACTGTTGCTTCTTCTTCTTCTTTTTTTTTTTTTTTAAACCACCCATCCACTTAACTCCACACTCATCCTGATATCATCCTGATCTAGAATGCATCATCACGGCGCCCGTGATTAGGCATGCCATCACCGTCCTCGCCTGGTGCGCATGAATACCAAGTGCTGTCTTGCTTTGTTAGAATTTGCCCTTCAATATGTTTTGACTTCATAGTGCAAATGACGACAGGTTAAAAAGCTTCCCTTCAGCAGATTCCTTTGCAGAGTTTATCTTGGGTAGATTTAAGATGCATCGACTGTCTCCCCGCACACTGGAATAAAGTCACTTGGAGTGTTAACTGGAGAAATAATTTGCAAAAGTGATTTTAAGTCAGTTTCACTGCTGTAATGTCAGTTTCTCAGTATCAGGTAAATTTATTCATTACTGTATTAAGGGAATGCTATTTATATATTAGACAGCGTTTCAGTTACACTGTCATTAAAATATGAACTAAATTGTAATATTTGTTCTTTTGAAGTATATTTGACTTTTTAGTTTTTTGACATTTTAAGTTACTTACTGGGGTTATATGACTCACATTAAATAGGTACAAGCTGGTAAGTAGTAGTAGTAGTAATAATAATAATAATAATAATAATAATAATAATAATAATAATAATAATAAATATATCAATATATTATTAACTAATTTATTTCAATTAAATAGTAATAATTTTATTATATATAATTATTAATTATTATTATTATTATTAATAATAATAATAATAATAATAATAATAATAATAATAATATATTGATTATTATTATTAACTAATTTAATTCAATTAAATAGTAATAATTTTATTATATATAATATATAATTATTAATAATAATACAGTGCTGTGAAAAAGTATTAGCACTGTGGTTGAATTATATAATAATAATAATAATAATAATAATAATAATAATAATATATTATTATTAACTAATTTAATTCAATTAAATTGTAATAATTTTATTATATACAATATATAATTATTAATAATAATACAGTGCTGTGAAAAAGTATTAGCACTGTGGTTGAATTATATAATAATAATAATAATAATAATAATAATAATAATAATAATAATAATAATAATAATCAATATATTATTAACTAATTTAATTCAATAAAATAGTAATAATTTTATTATATATAATATATAATTATTAATAATAATACAGTGCTGTGAAAAAGTATTAGCACTGTGGTTGAATTATATAATAATAATAATAATAATAATAATAATAATAATAATAATAATCAATATATCAATATATTATTAACTAATTTAATTAAATTAAATAGTAATAATTTTATTATGTATAATATATAATTATTAATAATAATACAGTGCTGTGAAAAAGTATTAGCACTGTGGCTGAATTAAAACAGCTCTGCAAAGAACTGTTGGTCGAAATTCCTCCATAGTGATGTGAAAGACTTTTCGCTTTTAAACGTTTGATTGTGGTTGATATGACACAACCAGTTCAGGTTTATTATAAGGACTTTGTCCTTTTATAATTTAAATAATATCATTTAAAACCGCATATTGTACTGTATTTACTCGGGTTATCTTTTGTGTAATATTAAAAAAATTGTTTGCTGATCTCAATCATTTAAGTGTGTCAAATATGCAAAACAATTATAAAAATCAGGAAGGGACAAAGACTTACCAATGTACCTGTCAAGAAGTAATCTGTAGATTATGCAGCAAGTGAACAGTCAGGTCTCAAAGTTGATGTGTTGGAAGCAAAAATGCAGGCAAGCATAATTATGTCAGTGAATTTTACATGGGCCAAATATTGCTGGTTAGAACAATTACAAAACAGCAGGTCTTGTGGGATGTTCCCTAATCGCAGGATTTACCACCTACCAAAAGTGGTCCAAAGAAGGACAACCAGTGAACCAGTGAACCAGTGAACCAGCGACAAGGGGTGTCTAGAGTTCACTGATGTACTGTACTGTATGTGGGGAGCAAAGGCTAGCACATCTGGTCCAATCCGCTTTAAGACCCAATATAGAACAAATTGAAAAAAGATAATGATAACTGTTTTAGAAAGGTGCTAAAATGCACAGTGTATTGCTGTTTACTATGTATCGAGGTTTTGCAGCTGTAGACTAAGTCTAAGTGCCCATGCTGATCCTGTCCACCACAAAAAGCACCTCCATGGAACAGTGAAAAAACGTAATATGGTTTGATGAATCATGATTTCTTTTACATCAAATGGACAGACACATATGTGTGTGTGTGTGTGGGTATCACTTTCCAAGGGAAGAGATGGCACCATGATGCATTATGTGAAGAAGGCAAGCTGGCAGAGACATTGCAATATGCCGGGAGTTCATGGCTTGATGGATGAGAGCTGTTTTGATGGCTCAAGAGGGGCCTACATAATATTAGGCAGTGGTTTGATGATATTGCTGATCTGTGTATGTTTAAAGGTTTTTGGTTTTCAATTGAAAAATTACAGATGAACTTGTACTTAATTCCAATGCAATTGAATTTTATTTATATAGCCCTTTAAACAGTGAATATATTATATTAGACATTACGACAGTTAATGTATTTTTATTTTACAGCAAAGTTCACTTTTGCAGGGCACCAAATATTGACGATTTGGTTTGAAGTTGTTTCTTATTATTAAACACTTTGCTACATTGCATAAAATGTCATAAATTGAACGTTATTAAAAGCTAATGTGTTACTGTCATAATCTCCTCCTTTAATAGGGACATTATTGTTTTATATAGACTTTGAACTATATAAAACCACAGAGAAGATTAACTCTAATTGGAAAATGATACTGCCAAAGAAAATGACTGTGAATTCATTGAATGCTTCACTGGCCTAATTAGACAACCTACTGTCATGTTTCTAGTATCATTGTCAGCTCAGAGAAAATGCTGCCATTGCCCCTGTCATAATCTCTCACCTCTTTCCATGGGAACTTTAATATTTCGAAAAAGTAAAAAAAAAAAAAAAAGAGAGAGAGAGAGAGAGAAGTATCTTATGACGAAACATTTAGATCCTGATGGGACTGGTCTCTTTGAGGAAAACAATGCCTCAATCCACAGGGCAAGATGGCTCAATGAATCTTTTAATGAATATGAAAATGATGTAATTCATAGGCAATGGCTTTCCCCTAATAATAAGCTCTCAATCCACCTATGGAACATTTTAATTTTTTTAGCAAGAAAAATGGTGTTCCTTATCTTACCACAGTTTCATGTAGGAAAATATATAATATGAAAACATGTTTATCAACAATTGATCAACAGTTTAATTTTAATTTTAAAATAATGATTTAAAAGAATGTTGTGCCCATAAATTTGCGACTTATGAAGGATGCACAGATTAATGATATTTTGATCCAGTAGCTGATATCACCCTCATTTACTCACTCACTCACTCTTCATCTGTACCGCTTTATCCTGTACACAGGGTCGCTGGGGCTGCGAACCTATCCCAGGAGCCTTACAGTAGGGTATCAGGCACGGTATACTGTAGATGGGGTGCCAATCCATTGCAGCGCACACACATGCATACACACACACTCTCATAATTTACACACTGTGGCCAATTTAGAAATGCCAATCAGCCTAATCTGCAGGTCTTTGGACTGTGGGAGGAAAGCGGAGCACCTGGAGGAAATCCACAAAATAGATCCACATCAAGACTCCAAACCCCGACCCTGGAGGTACAATTTGACAATGTTAACCACTAAGCCACCATGCCGTATTAGCTAATACCAATCATTTTAACAAAAATAACTGAACTGTTTAAAATGTTGTAAGCCTTCAATTTTTTTTCTGTATGCAAAAAATAACTTCCTATACAAATAATCCTATACAAATAAAAAACTTCCTATACAACATTTTCTCTGACAAACCACATATACACGCATGGTCTCGGTTTCAGAGGATATTACAGTATAGCCCAACAATTGAATCTTTTCTGAAAGTACAGCTTGGTACTGTAGATTTCTGTTAAATGCAAAACTAGCAGCAAAAGATTGATGGGACTCAACAGATAAAGGTTGGCCACTGGCATCGCTGAATGTCATCTTATTTCTTGATAGGCCAATGCCAGTTACTAAGGCAATGTCATTTGATACCGATGAGTGATTGGTGCATCACTGTTATTTATTATTTATTTTGCAAATGCTGATGACATATTCAAGATATTGAATATTTTCAGCTCAAATGTCTGTTTATATGCTGGACTAACCAGACAGGTGAGAACATGGATCTTATTAAATGCTTGTCAAAGCAGTGGAGAGTGAGGTGTGATTATATCCAAGCTTCATGGCATTTTTAAACTAAACTTAAACTGTCCAGCTATTTTTCCCCTGTTTATTGGGTTTATATATATATATATATATATATATATATATATATATATATATATATATATATATATATATATATATATATACACACACACACATATATATATATATATACATACATACATATATATATATATATATATCCTGCATATTACGGGCATGGTGCATATCCCGCATTTGATTCTCACATCTAGTCTGTGTGTGTGCATGGAATTTGCATGTTCTTCCTGTGCTTGGTGGGTTTCCTCCAGTTTCTCCAGTTTCCACCCACAGTCAGATCACCATGTAGAACAGGTCTATCAGCTGACCCTGTCAGTTTTTGGAAGTGCATTAATTTTGATGGTTTGGTGAATTTTTTCTTACTTTTAAGTATTTGACTTTCATCTCCAAATATTATTCCAACAGTGCTTGAAGAACCAAATATATTATTATTCTCTTCCTCAGGATAGTCTTAAGCTTGCAGAGTAGAATCTATAAGAACATACTGGAAATACTTGAAATTCTTGATATATACTTGGCTGCTTCCACATTATTTAATATCCCATAATTATTTGTGTTTACTTGGCTTGTACTTTTAAGCCTAATTAAAATAGAATGGAAAAAAAAAGAAATTCAGAAATGAACAGCAACTAAGATTCTAGTTTATGATATGGACATGTGAGCTTGGATAATAAAAGCCCCAAACTCATACATTTAATGTATGCTTTAAATTGCTCCATCTTGTTAATGTTGTCCCAAATCTAAACCGCTCAAATATTTGCAAAGGAACTCCCCAATATATTCTTATTTTTACAGGATTTTTATTTTTTATTTTTTATTAATGCTTAGGAACAATAGACACTCTGTGCTTAGAAAAGAAAGCTGTTGTACTATGCAATTACATTATAATGCAGTGTATTGAGAACACAACATCACACACGCACACACACACACAGACAAAAAAAAAAAAAAAAAAAAAAACCCTGGGTCATGCTTCACCATGTGTGTTGTTTGGTCCTTGAAGAAATTAAGCTGTTTTCTCCGGAGGTGCCGTGGTTGCACATAAGGAGGCACGTACCTGACCTTAAGAGGCTCTCCCTAATGTGTGAAACCTTAGCAGGAGCAGAACAGTGCTCTCCTATTTCATTAGGAATAAAAATGTACTTGTCTTGAGCTGTGATACAGAGACATCACCTGCTGCTAAGGAGTAATCTTTAAATCCCACTCCTTTATCTGTCTCACTTTTAGCTTCGAGTCTTCTGATGTTAGCTTTTCATGAAAAACTTTAAAACAACCTATACAAACATGTTGAAATAACATAATGTTATATTTGTTCTTTCTTTTCTATCCACAACATTGTCTTGTCTTTTGTAGATTAATTAACTAATAATTAAGCGACAGTTCATTTCTATTGGTTTGCATATCGAATTTCAAATGCGAGAAAACTATAGAATCTATAGAAATTTGGATTCTTGATTTTCAACTTTTTGACTGTATTTTCATGGCATTATTTGAACGATCAGCTGTATTGGATTTCCACCAGACATATTGATCGGTATTGTGGCAAAATAATTCTATTTTAGTCTCATCTGACCACCTGTGTTTTTACAAAGCTCAGTCGTCATGACTACATGTGGTCTTTCTTGAGGGGTGGCGTTTTTTTACTTGTAACCCTCCTATACAAGCCACAGTTGGAGAGAATTTGTGATATTATTGTCACATTATTGTCATGAATTCATGCAACTGCTTCAGAGTTGCTGTAGGCCTCTTGATAGCCTCTCTGACCAGTTTCCCAGGCTTTGCCCAGATCCAGTTCCTCATCCAAGGATCCAAGGGTTGTTGTGTGTTGTACCAAATACCTTCCAATTCACTGTGCTTCTAGGCAGTAATAAAGCTTTTGAAATGCCTTTGTATCCATTTCCTGACTTGTGCCGGTGCACAACCTTACCCCAGAGATCTTTTGGCACACCTACTATATAGCTACGTGTTTGCTTCAGTTGCACCGCCAGGGACTGAAATGCTCCAGCTTTTCATGCTGAGCCAATCAAATTGACCACATCTGATCACAGTTAAAAGTCAAATGGCCTTGTGTGCCATTGAGAAGGTGATTAGCTTCACCTGATTAAGTTTACAAGTCATTTTAGTAGGGGGTGATCTTTTTCCAAATCAGTGATTCTGTTTTTTTTTTTTTTTTCCATGTTGGTTATGTATCTATCTTTCACTTGGATGTTAAAAGTTGCACTGAGTAAACACCACTGGATAAAACAAATAATAAAAACCTGTCTTAATTTCAGGTCGCAAAGCAACAAAATGTGAATATTTTAAAAGGGGGTAATTTTTTTTTTCTACACCAACTGTAAACATACTGTAAATTACAGATCCTACTGAGTGGTCTCCATCTTAAATGTAACTCAGTTATGTAGCTTTCCATTTACAGTACGTGAGGACTGTATACAGGCAAGTCCTTTTTCATTCTGCATTCCCATTATTACATTTCAACCCTGCATGAACCCTGCATTTTTCAGGAACATTAACAGCTGATTAGTGATTTCTTTACTTTCCTCACATTGTGCAGGAGGTGCTACCTTCTTCCTCTTAATAATTATTAATTTTTTTTCTCTGAAAATGTGCTGGCTAATTAATCATTAGCACCAGTCTGAGTGTGCTATCTTGTTGACGACATAATCACAGGACATGTAAAAAGACAGCACTCCATGTTCTTTCTTAGATGTATTTAATACAAAGCTCTATTTTCTACAGCAGATTAATGGGTGAAAAGATGTGTTAAAAAAAAAAAAGCTTTGAATGATGAAAAATAAAGTAAATGAATGGTAACAGGATATGTGGGTAATATTTATTATATATAATATTCAAAAAGAAGGAAATATGGTTCATAATTATTTCCCTAATGATGTAAGACAAAGATGGTTCAGTAAAGAGTTTTTGTGTTCAAATTGCAGAGATGATACAGAGTTTTGTGGACAAGACTGTTAATCAAAGTGATCATTCATTTCACAATGTCAAATTTTGTTGCTGTTTCTAAAAAATAAAAAGAAGTTAAAAAGTATATTATGAACGTTTTTTGGGGATAACATTTAAATGGTTTCTTCTAAATTCATATTGGAGAATACTTCAGCTTCTCTGTGACAAAGAACGCTACAGGAAGTCCTCACTCACTCACTCATTCTTTATCTATACTGCTTTATCCTGAGCTCATCCCAGACATGGGGTAGGGTACAACCTGGCCAGTTTATTGCAGGGCACACACTCTCACACCCTAACCACTAAACCACCGTGACATAACTTGTCTGTGCCAGGACAGGGATCTCCTTCTCTGACAACATTACTATAAAACATACCCATATACATTCTGTGCTCTACTGTACTCATTAACTATACTGTTAAATCTGTTCCTCATCAATGTACCTCAATCTACCATAGGTTGTCCAACTGACTGCAATAATATTGTATTTTGAATATGAATAATACAATATTAGTATATTAATATAACAGGGTGCCATAATGGTTAGCACTGGGGCCTCGTACCTTGAGGGTTAAGGCTTCGAGTCCTGCCTTGGGTCTGTGTGTGGAGTTTGCATGTTCTCTCTGTGCTCCGTGGGTTTCCTCAGGGTACTCTGGTTTACTCCCAGAGTAAACCAGACATGCAGATTAGGCTATTTGGCATTTTCAAATTGCCCATAGTGTGTGAGTGAGTGTGTGTGCTTGTGCCCTGCAATGGATATGCATTACATTCATCGTGTATCCCGCTTTGTACCCTGAGATAGGTTCCAGGCCTCCAACAACTCTACAGGATAGACAATGAGTGCATGAGTGCATGAGTGAGTGAGTGAGTAAGTTAGTGGGTGAATAATAACTATTACAACTTTATTCATATTGTCTTGATAGTGTACCATATGCATATTTATTCAAGTATCCAACTGAATTAAACAATCGTGATATATTGCCATGATCTGATGGCCTGCTTCACGTCTGAAACGCTGACCTCTCAGGAACACCCATGCGAAAATGGCGTGGAGGTTAGAATTCTCATTTACATACAAGTTCCTGTAATATGTAATAAGTGATGTCTGTCTCAGACAGATGTGTCTCTTTCGCAAGTTGATGACGGGTTATCGATTTTCAAGGACCAGGCGTTCCACCCGCTGAATGTTCATGGGAACGACTGTAGTGGGCATTGAGCCACCTTGGCCAGGATATCCATTCGTGAAAGTATGGCCTAGTTTAAAACATTTGAATCATTAAAATGTTTTACTGTGGCTAAGAGTTGTATCACCATACTGTACTGTGCTTGAAATCCTCTGTAAATGAAAACAGAATACAGATACAGAATAGACAGCAGTGCAAAAAGGGAGTGGTGCAAGACTGAGGTAATGAAAGTCAATGGAGACTAAAGTAAATAAATATGACTGTGAACTGTGAACAGAGAATCTGTTATGAAGGAGAGCTTATTCTTAAAGTCTAACCGAGAGACTATCATTACCAAGAATCCCAGGGATGTCCCCAGGCAAAGGATTTCCCAAGTCTGCCAGTAGAGCAGCACCAACTCCAGGGAATCAGGCTTAACGTGTGGGGCCTTTGCTTTTGAGGTTCTCTCCCCAGCGCATTACAGCATAGAAGACAATACTGGCCACCACTGATCGGTAGTGAGAAGTCGATGCCACTGGCCTGAAATGAATGATGTGGGGGATGGATACTGTGATTGAGAAGGAGGGGAAGTGAGAAGTGGACAGGCAGTAGTAACAGTTTTGGCAAGGCAGTCAAAAGTGGTGTAGAACTGGTTTAACTCAGTTAGCCATCACAGACCTCACTCATGTTATTACCTTGCAGTTTCTCTAAGCTCCATCCTTAAAGGCCTATATCCATCATGAGACTCCAGCAGCACACTCCACTCAGTGCTCTTGAAACAGTCCCTCAGGATCTCCTCAGCCTCAGTAGACCATTTCCTGAATGAATGTGTTCTTGGCTGGCTCAAAATACGGGAATTGCACTGGGGGCATAAGTAGACCAAGTTGTGATCAGATTTTCCCAGTGGGGGTAAGGAAGTGACTATGTAAGCTTCACCCACACTGGCATACAGCAGATCTAATGTCCTGTTTTTCCTTGTGGGACAATCCACAAATTGATGAAAAGCAGTGAGAGTAGAATCCAGCATCACATGATTTAAAAGTCACCGGATATATGGCTACAAAGGCATCAAGGTGTTGTGTTTGCAGTCTCACAATAGTTGAGTGAATGAAGTCACATGCTTTGCCAGCACCCGCCGTTAGCAGAATGAAAACACAAATGAAAACAAAATGGCGTGCAAGAATACTGGGAATGTAGTATAGTTGAAGTAACCTTGCTAGAAGTTCAGTGTCCCTGCAGCATACAGTATAATATCCTTCACGGTTACATAGCCTTGGTACAAACAGAGCGTGCCCTCCTCCTTTGCATGACTTACCATCTCTGCCCTCACAGTAGTGAAACAAGGGGTGTCCTCGCTAACGTCGCCGGTTAGCCATGTTTCTGAAAACCACATTGCATTCCCAGTAGATCTTCTGATCACTGACCAAGGACTCTTGCTCATCCATCTTGTTGGCAAGCCAGTTCACATTCCCCATAATAAGTGAAGGAATAGAGGGCTTGTACCTCCACCGCTTAGCAGTTAGCTTAGCCTTTAGCTTAGTGTCAGCTTTATAGCCTCAATAACTCCGCCTTAATTCTTCTAGAACAAAGGGTGGGGGTGTGTTTCTTTTTTTTTTTTTCCCAAAGTTCTTCTCGAGAATAAAACAAGAAGACAACAGCTAGAGGGCTTGAACATAGATGCCATATCCATAGGACATGTTAAAGAGCAAAATAGTAAAAAAAAAAAAAAAAAAAAAAACTGAAAAAAAAAAATGAAAATATAACCCAAAATATAGAACACACAGAGGGAGCTACTGGACAGGTTGCCACTTGCGTCAGAGCTGGACGTAGAAAGAGGAAACATTACAATTATACATTATAACATTATCACAATGTTACAACATCAAAACAAGCCAATATCATCATTTGTTTATAGAATTTAGGAAATGGCAAAGTTACTGCCACGGACAAATCATACTGCAGCATGTCATTCAGTCTGCAGAGAAATATTGACTGCAGTCTGTCTTAACCCGAGAACTGCACAATTTCAGGACACTAAAGCGAATGGGAAAGATTCTTCCAGACCCCCCACCCCACCTGGACACAAGCTTTTTGAAATACTCCTCTCTGGAAGGAGGCTGCAGTTCATCACCAACCCGCTCTGCAGTAGAATAGCTGCTTTCCAACTACAGCTGTCCAAATGAACAAGGGCCAAGACTGCCAGTGACTTTTTAAAAAATGCTTCCAAAGTCATGCTTCAAAGTGTTGCACACTTACACAATATATGCATTCTGCCATATCTCAATTTTTTTTTTTACTTATTATACAGTATGTACAGTTCATATTGAGCATAAACATGTTACATATTTCTATACTTATTTTAAAATATAACTTGATAATTTTGACAAAATGTATGTGGAAACCTACTTGGCAACAAACCTGATATAGGTTTGGAAGTAGCATCAGCAGAATACACATTTTAATTATGCATTTATCTAATGCCACGTAGTCAACATGGTCCAGTGTCATT
>JAAGKR010006021.1:0-46294 GCA_011419295.1 Clarias macrocephalus
CAAAGATCCTAAACATACCTTGAAATCCACTATGAAATACCTCAAGAGATGCAAGTTGAAGGTATTGGAATGGCCATCACAGTCCCCTGATTTTAATTAAATTTGTGGGTAGATCTTAAAAAAACTGTGCATGCAAGACGACCAAAGAATTGCCTTTTGCAAGGAAGAATGGGAGAAAAAAAAAGAACAGGAATTGAAAGACTTTTAGCTAGCTATAAAAAGCGTTTGAAAGCTGTGATTTCTTCTAGCAGTACTGATTATGTAGGTTACCCAAACTTTTGCACAGTGGCAATTTTTTTAAAAATCTTTGTTCAATTTATGACATTAAACGTAACTATGCACCAGTGTTTGATTAAAATATTGCACATTTTTCCATTTCCAAGAGAGACTGTTAACATCTTTTAAATAAAAAAAAAATCACCAAAATCTGTTATATATCAAGGGGTGCCTAAACTTTTGCATAAGACTGTGTTTATATATATATATATATATATATATATATATATAGAGAGAGAGAGAGAGAGAGAGAGAGAGAAAGAGAGAGAATATTTTTGCTTTTTATTTATAATATTTTGCATACTATGCAAAGCTCTTTTTAATATAGAAAGGTTTATACTGTATAATGTTGAGCACAATGTGTCATTCATTTCTAGGTTCTAGGATAGTGGCATGATGTGTGGGAAATGACTGAGTGTCAGTAGCCTACATTTATTAAACACATGACTTAAAAACTTCATTGCATGAACCTGGCATACACAAATCCTATACTTCTTCATTGTTTAAAATTAGGCCAAATGTTCATTATGTGTATGCTGCTTTTTTTTTACTGCAAAAAAAAAAAGCCTACAATAAAACAATTGCTTCTTTGAGCTAACACATGCAGCTTCATCCAGGCTAGCAGAACACAATAAGCAATATAAAAAGACACAGCTAGCAAAACATCAGCCAAAGTTTAGTACTACAACTAATCATTTGGTGTGGATATAATTTGGATAAATCCCTTCTTTTTTCTCTTTTATGTGCTGCTCTGGTTTTGGCATTGGCCTGCTGTCAGATTTGTGTGTGTGTGTGTGTGTGTGTGTGTGTGTATGTGTGCGTGTTTATTGCTAAAACTTTCAATCTTTAAATCTCTACTACCCATAACTACACTTTCTAATGTTGCTAAAAGTAATATCAAAACAAAATGGCTAATGGTGACATTGACAACATGCAATTATGATTTTAATGGTGTGAAGCCAAAGTGGATCTGGCTTGCCATGGCATAGTTCTGAGAAATCACATATTGACAATGGTATGATCATAGCCTCATCTGACAGAGGGGATTTTAACTCACCGTAAAATACTCAGTGAAAATGGGGAGGATGTGGTAGTCAGCAACAGCACAGAAGAGTTTATTACGGAAACAAAACTGTTTAATGAATTGTTTTTATTAAAATGACATGTATTGAAGTCTGAAAAGCTACAATACATGTTGCTTAGCTTACATTAAGCTTGGCTTGTATTGGACCTGGGAGAAAATGCCACAGAAGAATACCAATATTTATAGAATATTGAACAGAACGATTATTTCAAAAACATACTCTAAAATTAGCCTTTAAACAATTTTTTTAAACAATACAATAAATAGTGTAGATTTCCCTCATAGTTATTGTGGTTTTAGTTTTTCCCTAATGTTAGCTAGCTAACAGTTAGCAATCAAAAAGTTTTATAAATCACAATGACTAAATGTTACTGTGGTTATCTGGTTAAAACTAATGTTAAGGTAATTATGAAGAGTAATGTAGCACTATATTGTGTCAAGCAAACAAGAATAAAACTATTATAAAGCACATGATCTAATACAGATTACAAATCTAAAACAGAAAAGCAATAACTAAAATGACTTAATCCATTCATGCAGCAACTCCATGACAACTCCAACTGGCTCTGATCCATAGCTGAAATCTGGCCTTGGCATGCACAGATTCAAAAACACACTATACTTCCAGATTCAAATTTATTTAGCGTTTCTTTATTTATGCACAGTGACTATAAAGCAGATAAATAGTATGAATATCTATAATATCTATAATATCTATGATATTTCATCTTCTCATATAGGTCATTTATTCAATGAATAAAATACGTATACAGTACATACAGCACGGTAGCTTAGTGGTTATCACTGTCACCGTGCACCTCCAAGTTCAATTCCTTCCTCTGGGTCTGTGTGCATGAAGTTTGCATGTTCTCTCCGTGCTTGGTGGGTTTCCTCTGGGTACTCCAGTTTCCTCCCACAGTCCAGAGACATGAGGATTAGGCTTGCTGGTGCTGCCAAATTGCCCATAGTGTGTATAGACAAGTGAGTGAGTGAGTGAGTGAGTATGTAAACCATTAATTAATCAATATGTTTTACTCTCTCACAAGTAATTTTTTTCTTTCTGTTGTTTCTGAAGGAATCACATGCAGCACTGGGAGAACACACAGACCAGAGGTGAGATTCAAACCCTGAAGATAGACAGCAAATGTGCTTACAAATGAGCCATCATGCCCATTGGTGAGTGTTTAAGTTGCCTTATCTGGAGACAGGTGTCAGTTTCAGCACAACACATACAGTACAGAAATGCATCAGGTTGAGTTACTGATGAGCATGAATTATATATATAAAGGTTAATTCTAATCAACTGCCTCAAACAGTTGCATGTCACAAATATAGCATACAGGGTATAGGTTTTCCCACAAAGATTTTCTTCAGACCTGTGGCAGGTTTCCAACACAGTTGGTTCAATGGACGATGAAAAAACTAATAAACTTTGATGTGACTTCAGTTCGTCTGTATGTAAGCGTGTCATGAGAGAGAGAGAGAGAGAGAGAGAGTGAGATGCTTAATGCAGATTCGAGGCGCGACTGGAGATTCTCAAGAAGAAGCGGGAAAAAAAACCTACCGCACCTCCCATTCCCCTTGGTACTCGTTGCCTATCGCGCAAGAGAGGGTAAAAAAAGATTAAAAAAAAAAAAAAAACCCACACCCTGGCTCTCATCCTCGAGCCGTATGCAGCACTCTCGGAAGGGCTTTCTGCTAAATTGCTGGTCGGAAAACCAGCTTGCTGAAAACCGCATAAGGTGGAGTGAAGGATATCAGCTACATTCAACCACCGCTTCTTGGATTCAGATGCCTCCGTATGAACATACGCATTCGTAGTCGTCTTCAGGAGATTCTAGGGATTTAAGAAAAATACATTTTCCTGCTTTACGGTATGTAGCGGTCAATTAAAATGTCTTGCAGCAGCGACATTCCGCTGGAAAGCGATCTCAGGAATGATTATTTCGTATGGTGCAGTGTCAACAATCTGTTTCAGGCATTTTGGATACGGTGTATTTGCATGCTTATTTATCGCAGTGCTGTTTTCTTTGGCTGTTGACGCCTTATTTTAATCGACTCCAGCCAAATGCCTAAGCCTGATGAAGCAGTGATTTTATTCAGTGAAAATCAAACGGTATACACGGTAACGTCTATCTCAGAGCCCCCCTTGTTTCACTCTTAACCCACAGGCGTCCCCAAATGGAGAGAAACCAGTCATTCCGCTTTGTGGATCCGAGTAATATTCACCTTAATAACAACGAGTCGTTGTTCCAAAACAACTTCAGTGAGTTCGACGCAGATGACCTGTTTCCTCGCAGTGTGAGCATCACCATCGCACTGGTCTATATGATCGTGTGCATGGTGGGACTCGTAGGAAACTGCTTAGTGATGTTTGTCATTATCAGGTAAGCCTGTCCGTGTGTCCACATGGCTAATTAATAATGGTTCAGGATGAAAACAGTTGACAGAAAACAACTGTTTAGACAATCACAGTTAGGTTTATCGGGAGAACATTTTGTTGTATTAGATGTGTAAGCCACAAACTAACCCTGTTGAAGTAAATAAATAAATAAATAAAAAATCCAGCCTGTGACCAGCTTCCAAAACACAGGCCAAGCTAGTGAAGCTTTTACACCATATTTGGCAGCTAGTAAGTTAGTTATCAGCTTCCTTCTTATTCGACTACTAGTACTACATGACCGAATAAATATATAAATGTTTCTTTAAATAAAAAAAAAAAAAAAAATATATATATATATATATATATATATAATATTGTGCAGTGTTAATTTTGTAACTCTAATTTTTAGCCATTTAACCATTTGTTTAGTTTGATTTCTCTATATATGGATTAACCTTTCATGACGTCATTTTTTGCTTGCTTTCACTACTCATAAGTAGTACATGCCTACACACCCTATCACTGCTTATCTGACCATGTTTACTGTTATGTAGTGCAAGAGTAACAATTAGTTGACTCATTTGTGTGGTTTTCAATGAGGTATGAATGATTCAACAGCAAACAACCCGATTTCCCCCACTCCTACCCACTCAACATTTGTATGTTCAGGCGAAATCTGTTAGCTTTGCATCCTGTCTTGAAATTTGTGCTTATAAATGCATTGGTTATTTTGTATGCATTGTGTAAAAATCTTTAGTGGTTAAAGTCGTACAGTCTATATATATTTAATTATATATACTGCCATAACATTATGACAACAAGCTGAAGAGTATGTGCCCTGTTTACCGAAACACCCCTGACTTTTTGAGGGATGGACTCCATTAGACTTTTGAAGATATTGTATCTCGCACTTATTGTATCACAGCTCCTTTATGTCCTGTACATTGTGAGTTGGGGGTTCCAAAGAGTGGACTTGTTTTTCAGGGACACCGCCCAGATGTTTGATTAATTGATATCTGGAGAATTTTGAGGCTAAATCAACACCTCAAACTTGTTGAATACCTCAAAATATTAGAATATTTAATTTAAAGTTTGAGTAAATTACTATTTAATAAGTATTACATTTAACTATTGGTCTAGTTTAGTACATCAGGGAAGACTGCTGAATCGACCGTTGTCCAGGAGGCCATCATCAAGACCATCCAGAAGCCGCAAAAGGCTGGATGTTTGCAAAGTGCTATATTAAAGTATAGTCACGAAAAATCAACTGTATGGGAAAAGTGTGATGAATAAAACAGTAAATTAGCAACCCGGGTGAACACAGGTTTAAGAAGATTGTGAAGCAAAGCCAGTTTCAGAACTTGGAAAAGTGGAGTGGAGTGAAGCTGGAGTCAGTGCATCAAGAGGTTCCACACACAGACATCTTCAGGAAATGCGCTGTTGCAGTGATAGTATCAAGCCACTCCTGAACCAGAGACAAAATCAGAAGCATTTTACTGGCAAAGGAGAAAAAAACTAGACCACTGCTAAGTGGTTCATAGTCCTTTTCTGATTAAAGTACATTTTGCATTTAGTTTGGAAATAGATATCCAATGTCCAAAAGTCTAGAGGGAGAGAGGAGAGGAACAAAATATGGCGTGAGTCCACTGTGTTTTATCAAGTTCAAAGTCAATTGGAGATTGTAGCGCACTTCATGCTTCCCTTTGCTGACAAGCTTTATTGAGATGCCAATTACTTTTTTTAGCAGGCAAAGTGATGTGAAGAAACAGCATCATGAAGCATAAGGAACATACCAGACAGCTCAGGGATAGAGTTGTGGAGAAGTTTAAAGCAGTGTTAGGTTATAAAAAAATATTCCAAGCTTTGAACATTTCATGGACCACTGTTTAATTCGTCATTCGAAAATGGAAAGATTTTGGCACAACCTACCACGACAACCTACCGTCCACCTAAATTGACAGGCTGGGCACAGAGAGCATTAATCAGAGAAACAGCCAAGAAGCCCATGGTAACTCTGGAGAAGCTGCTGAGATCCACAGCTGAGGTGGGAGAATCTGTCCACAGGACAGCTATTAGTCCAGTTTGCACCAAGCCATGTGGGGGCCCAACAAATATGTGGAAAAATGTGCTCTGGTTAGATAAACTTTTAAACTTTTTGGCCTAAATGGCAAAAAAACTTATGGACAGAAAATGAACACTGCACATCATACTGAACAAAGCATACTGAATATGAGATAGAGATAGAGACAAATACAGGTCAATCGTAGAAGAAAATTTGCTAGAGTCTACAAAGGACCTGAGACGAAGAAGATCGGGCAAAATTTTACTCTCTAGATGTACAAAACTGATAGAGACAAACCCCAAAAGACTTGCAGCTGTAATTGCAGCGAACGGTGTTTCTGCAAAGTATTGCCTCAGGGGGACTGAATTCAAATGCACACCACACTTTTTTTATAACAAGAATGATTTGCATGTCATCAATGTCCTGGCAGCCTAGAAGCATGGAGCATGTGTGGACAATAATGACTTCACTGTGCTAGTCATTGTGTACTAAACACCACTAAGTGAGAATGTATAGTGGACAATGCATTCAAAATTAGTGAGCGAGTAGAGCAATGAATCTGCATCAAATTTTGTGTTTTGGCAAAATGATTCAGAATGATTTCAGGGATTTCAGGCTTTCAGGGATGAGGCAATGACTGCAACACAAATAAATTAATCAAAAGCTTCTTCAAAGCTGGTCAAGAAAAGTTGAACGTGATCAAACTTCTGGAAGGTCAGCAACAAGCAGAAAGTTGAATGTTCAAGGTCTTCAATCAACAAAGATTTCCGTCTGACAGTGCTCGAACTAGAAGCATAATTAGGAGGTTATTACATATAATCCTTGATACTTTCTGGTGTATATATGCTACCAGAGAAGTTCCCAGATGTGCTGAGTAACTGTCCTGTTCGAAAACAAATGAGGGTCCCACTAAGTGCAAATCAGATGACATGGCATGCCCTGCAAAGTGATGTGTTAACCATGCTGGTCAAGTGTGTCCTCAATTTTGAACAGTGTCACCAGAAAAGCACTCCCACACGATCACAACTACTTCACAGTAGGAACCACACATTCAGGGACTGTCGATTCACCCTCTCTGCTTCTAACAAAGAAATAGTGGTTAGAACCGGAAATCTCAAAAATGGACTCATGAGGCCAAAGGAAGTTTTCGCCTTATCTAATGTCTGTTTCTTGTGTTTCTTGGCCCATGGAAGTCTATTCTGCTTGTTGTTCCTCTAAAGTACTGGGTTCTTTGCCTTAATTTGTAATATGTAATATTCATATCTGTAAATTCATTAATTGACACTTCATTGACAGCAGTTGCAGTAGGAAGGATACATATACTCATCATGAACATGAACGTCAAGGCAATATTAAGCTTTAAATGATTTCTTTAAACTGAGATTTTTTTTTTTTCTGGGGGAGTATGATGTGACAATGTACATAATAACAAGAAGGAAAAACCTCAAATTTTGATGCACAAGCTTTAGTTTTTATATATTTTGTTGCATTTTCCTGAAATTATAAAGAAGAAAATTTATACATACAGGGTTAAAGATATACATACAGTACACTTATTATGTTTGGTTGAATGTGCCTTAGCAATTTTCATCTTTGGAAGATGCTTTTCCTATCCATCAACAAGCATTTGGCAGAATTCTGGTAGGATTAGGGTTGTTGTTAAACATCTTAAAGAATTCCCTCTCAGGAAAAATTGACAGTTTGTGTCTTATTATAGACCTGGGCAAAGTGGCTTATGACATGTGACAAATATTATACATTTACTTTCCTCTTCCTCAGATTTGCACTGAGCTCATTAGACCTTCTCATTGCAATGTGTTGGTCAATGCATTGATTGCTATCAAACATTTTATGTTGATCCAAATAAGCTACCAGCTTTAGTCAATCATGATCACTAACAGAAAAAGAGCGGCTTTGGAGCGACATACTGAATGTACTGAATTACCAGGTTATCCCACTGATATAGATATATATCATGGCATAGGAAAGTCACAAAAAACAAAAGCATGAAAACGCTTTATAATTAGGCAGTTTAATTATAAATTAATTATAATAAATTTATGTTTATTCCTGCCATAGACACAATTATTCCTAAAAGTTGTGTCCAGTAACAACCAATGAAACCAATTCTGGATAAAAGAGTATGAGAAACTGGTCATGTTTTTCTATCTTATTTGAAATCTAAGATGATCATCATAAAAAATCATTTTAGAGAGACGTAGATGATTAAAGCATATGATCCAAGGTAAATTATTTGTGTGTAGAATGTACAGCGACATTCTAGACTTTGGATAACCTACTTTTTAAAATATTTTTTTAATAATGGATTATCATCTTCAGTGACTTTTACTGTAAACATTTGCAGCATGAGTTATATGTGAATGAATGAAAGAATCAGTAGCCTACTATTCAGTAAGTGTTTCATTCTGTTCAGGGTGCTGGTGGATATGGAGCCTTAGTTCATGTTGGACTTTGTTGGGATAAACAATGGTTTATGAGGACGTTGGATTTTTTGTTTATTATTTTTATCCTATTTTGTTTGATAGTTGCTAGAGTTCATGATTTGATTTTAACTACTGCATTTATTACTGTCATTTAGAGTATACTAATTAGATACATATTAGTTAATTGTGTAGCATAATTATGTCATGTTGTCAGTTAAAAACCCTTTTGTTTCACAGCAGCTTGCAGTAGTTGCTAAGACTATCCCCCTGTTTTATGTGCTACACCAAGTTTATATGTGTAATAACTCGTTTAAAAATGTGTATCATCAATATTCATTAATAAAATACATATGATATAGTAAAAGCAAATAAATCTTGTATCCACACTGGATTGCAGTATGTTAGATACCCTGCAAATTAGATGACTTTAATGTTTGTAGAATCATACACAGTAGCTCAGGTCAGGCACTTTTAAGACTCTCCCTAGCCGCTTCTATTAATATAACGTGCCAGTGATTAACGTTTCTGAGATATTGATTCGGTGGATTTTAAAAATATGTTCAGGTGTACTTTTTTCCACTCAGGAATAAGACAATAGACATTCTGTCCTTTGTGTGTGCTTATTTCCTAAGGAATAAAAGAGATACAGTAATCTTTAATGTGCAGTGAATATCTCAATATCAAACCAGAATTACTTGACTGTGTTTAGGTGCTCATCTTTTATAGCCACTTTATAGCCAAATATCTTATTTATATTTAACTTTATATATTTAACTTTGGGCCACCTTTTTACTGTGGCCATCTTTTCAAGTCTACTCCCTGAATAAAACAAAAACATATTCCAGACTCTCCACTCTTTCTTGCGTTGCTATGGTTATTTTTCAATGCTTGCCACAAACTCGGGTCATTTTTTCCCACTATGACACACTCACTTGTCACTGCTGTCAGCACTGTGCTTAAACAAACAGAATCCTATTACTCAGATAAAATCCATACACATAGTAAATGTATTGATTATCTTAAAATGCTGCTAAGGTATTGTTTTCAATATACCAACACTACTCTGCCCACCCCTCCTTCTCCCTGCATCATTTCATTCTGTTATTCTACACCTAGCTCATCAGAAACACATACACAGGCGATGTAACGTTGCTTCTTTCGGCCCTGTCTAGAAGTAGTGGACTTGTTTGATGGGTTTTACAGCTAATAACTGCATATTGCATTTTGAAAAAAAAAAGAAAAACTTGAGACAATAAAAAGTGTAGCAAACTTGTAGCAATGCGGTACAACACAGACACAGGGAGGCAGAAAATACTTCTAAAATGTATATATTTGCTCAGAAGGAAAAGGGTAAATTTTTCTTGGTGAATCAGGTGCATGCTTTGTTCTCTATGGGTTGCATAGTGTTTTAGCTGTGCACATGTCAACAGGGCTGCCAGTCGGCAATGGCTGACGCTTCCAGGTCATGATGCAGAGTCTCTTCAGTTGAATTTGTACACAGAAGGCAAGCATTTACTGTACTGACTTCAGAGCCGATTTCAGTGTACTTCAGACAGCAGCTCCCTCAGTGCATACCTCTAGGATAGACCATCAGCATTTCTCCTGATCTGTGCTTCACCTGGATCAAAATTATTGGGGAGAGAAACCAGCTTGTTTTTGAGGGGTAAAGACTTGTATGACTTGGCTATCTGTTGTAAAATCACATGATCAATAAAGTAAAATGGCAGCCTGCCACATAATATCTAAGGTTCTCTTATTGTTCTACTGCAGCATACCTTTTTTTACAAGGGTTTTTAATCATATAGAGAACCAGGGTCTATGTTGAACGCTTATGAGACAACATCAGCCAGACTCATTTCTGATGCATCTGTACGTATGCAGGATGAAGGGCTTGCTGATTTTTGGGTTGTACGTCAGGCAGTTAGTGAGCTGTCTTGAGGGCCTGGAACACTTCCCTGCCCACTTTACCTTGTGTGGATGGGCCCTTATTAATCAAGTTTGCAAGTAGGGGAAGTTGGGTATGAACAAAAAGTAGATTCTGGCCAGCTCCAGAAAGGCTCATATCTGTGTCCTTGTGGTGGGGTGGAGGTATCCTTGGATGGTTGTTTTGCTTCATCTGCCTTTAATCTAAATTGCTGTGGCGAAATTGAGGCCAAAGGGGAAACCCCCTACTGCCAGTAGCCCCGAGAGATACTGAAAGCCATTTCAATAATATAGCAGGGTTGTACTGAACCCCCAGTAGGCATTGGTCAGTATGCGTGTGGAAATAAATCTGGCTCTCCCCAGGTGCTCATCCAGGGTCACAATGAAAACTCAACATCTGGTTGAGTCTTCTTAAGTCAGTACATAACCCTGATGGTGTCATTGGTCTTGTGGACTAGACCAGGGCTTATGATCCCATGTTGCAGAATTTATTTTCTTGCCCTTTATTTTCATGTACACTGCCTCATGTGATATTGCAATCAGAAGCTTGCTAGGAAATATCCTGCCAAGCTAGATAATGAGTCTGTCTCATAAACCTTTGGCAGCACATATCCATGATAAAATAATACCAACAACCACCCCTACATAATAATAATAATAATAATAATAATAATAATAATAAATAATAAATATTCTTTGTATAGCACATTTAACAGCTGAGATTTAGCTTTACAGATGTGTAAGTGTATTTATAACATTTTTTAAATCATGGATTTATTAATTTTCCCTTAATAATAAAGCTGGAGTCAAAGGTGGCAAGGAAAAACTTGGAAAGGAACCAGACTCAAAAGGAAACACATTCTTCTTGAGCGGCACCAGATAGAATGATCATAAATTGAACTCACTGAGCATTAACATTAGTTGATGCCAAGTGCAAATGCCCTAACTACCTCTAGGTGTTTTTATTTCCTTTCTTGTAAGTAAAATAACATGGACCATCACACACACCTTGTCAACAGTTGAGCAATAAATTGTGTTTTGGTCCCTTAAAAAAGAGGGAAAACACATACATCAATTGTTGTTATTCCTACACTATATACTGTTTGACATAAATGAAATTACAGTTAGTACTTTTAGCTCATAATTATTAATTTATTTCAATTCTATCATTCTGTGGTAGTAGGCTATCATTCTAAAATTGTTTTTGTGTTTGTGACTACTGAAAGAGCAAAATATATCATTTTTGTTGTAACATGAGTGATGAGAGCACTTGCTTATTGCGCCCTAGCTTTGATCACACTCTTGCCTCCTGCATAGATGATGATCTGTTCTGCTCATCCGGTGATTCCTCTGTTATCAGACCGCCTGCTGCCAATTAAATGGCAGGCAGGGGTAGGGGTGGGCTGGCGTCTGTAAGATGACTGTGGACAGACTTGGTGTCAGTAGTTGCATAAGATTATTGATGGAGTATCATGCATAAGCAGTAAAAACTGCCTTTGCAATAGGAACAGTTATGCTCCTATTGCATTAACAAGCTTTAATATGTACATTTCCCTGCTGCAAGTTTCTTTGCATGAAACAAGAGGGTGAGCCTGAGATTGTTAAGCCTGTTGTGTCAAACCCATTAAAATCAGTGAAAAGTTATTGTATTTCTTTGTTACAAATAATATTGTTTCACTGTAATGTAATGTACTGTACATGTATAATTAAAGGCTTATTCTTGAATTTATTTAAGTAGTTTCCTTAACAAAGGCCTTAAATTCAGTTTCATAAATAATGTGATAATAATCCTCTGGTGTATTTAATTAAAAAAATGTGAAGCTAAATCAGAATAACTTTGGATTCACACAGATTTTTATTGGGTTATTTGTTTTTATCATTTGTTTTAAACCCCAAAATATTTTCAATTTCAAATTAACTTATGGGCCCACTCGAGTCTTTCTGTTAGTGGTGTTCATGCTTTAAGGTCATAATGAATGTAATTAGCTAAATTCCTTTTGGAAGGATGTCTGGCATTGATATGACTGGACAAAGCAGAGAACTGTGTCTGAATAACAATATATTTCTAAGCCAGATGGCTGCTCTTGTACTACAAAGAAAGTAGAATAAGTGAAAACACCATAAGCTGGAGATGAAAAATGGTAGTGGCGACAGCACCAGAAACCTTAAATATGGCTAATTACTTACTGTAGTTTATGGTGCATAGTGTATTTTTTAAATTGACAGCTTCATGAAATAACTAATTGGACTGAGCCAGGTTTGTTTATGGTATTGTGCTTGAAATGAAGTTTGTGGATTTATGAAGCTTTCTGCCAGAGATGACAATGGTGCATCTGTTGCATCTATAAATGGCTGCTGTAGAAGAGCTCACAATGCTGCTGCTTTTACCAGGATATTACAACCATTTGCACTAATAAACTCTCAGATGGAATCTTATGGGATTACAAGTTTCTATTGGCAAGGATAATTTCCACATGTTCAGTTGTTGAGTGTGTGTGTGCGTGTGTGCGTGTGTGTGTGTGTGTGTGTGTGTGTGTGTGTGTGTGTGTGTGTGTGTGTGTGTTCATACATAAATTGTGTGGCATTCAAGCAATGTATTTAGTGTTCACAACTGTTTACTTGCAGAAATCTGTATCAATAAAAGAAAGGTTTTGTCTGTATGTTGGTCAGAACTCTCAATGATATCCTTACATTTCATACAGTACATTGGAGGACCTATAACCAGTCTCAGAAAAAAAATCTGTCTGTCTATCTGTCTTTAAGTCTGTCCAGCCATTTTCATCATAGCATCACGCAAAACTAGCTAGACAGAAGTTAATGAGACTTTACCTTAGGTATTTGCCTGATGTTAAATCTGGGCCATAAATGAAATCATAATGTTGAAAAGCCATAATGAGCAGTTTTGTGCCAGTTTATGCCGTATCATCCGGCACTTTTTTGGACGAATATAGCGCTTTTTACCTTAAGTGGGTGGACGTGGCTCTACGCGTCACTCAACAAAGCCAATCAATGAGAGAGGTTATCGTAAATACACAGAAACTACTATAATGCATCTACAAAGCTCCCAAATACGCATGAAACACAAACAATCGTGTGGCACAGCATGGCTTACTCAAAAAAGAGGCAAGTAGACTATGAAAACTGAACCTTAAAAAAATTAATGGACAGATCAATGTATGTTTATTCTTGCTGCAGCGAGTATGAGTTTGTCTCATATGTTCCGAAACCGTGGTTCTAATAAAAATCTAATAAAAATAATCGGTTGAGTAAAAGTGATGTTATGTACAGTTTTGTGACAGATTTAATTATCTACTTAAAACAGGGAATGTATTTGGCTCAGCGAAACAAGGCAGAAGATTCTCAACCTTACAAAATTGTATTACTTTGTATTAACAAGTTACAGAAAGACAGGCCAGACATGTATGTGGACTTCAACCTGAAATAATATCACTGATTACATTAAAGCTAATCAACTTATTTTTAGCTTTAATCTTTTAACTATTCCAAAAAAAAACTCTTTACCCGTTAACAACAAGTATTAAGCTAGTAATAAAAAATACCCCTGTAAGCATATGAAATGAGTATGTACTGTACATAACATCACAATCGGAAAAAGACTGAATAAGTATGTTTTTTATGGAAGTGTGGCTACGAAAAAGACAATTTTCTACAAATAGAGAACAGAGCACGACTTCGGTCTCATGAGACGTTAGCGAGAAGTTTGGTAATAATGCAGATCACCTTATTAATGGCCCACCTTATCACCAAAAATACCTCGTGCCAGCTGTCGAACATGGTGATGAATGGGTGATCATTTGGGCTTGTTTTATAGCCAAATGACTTGAGAACACCAGGCAGTCAATGAAACAATGGTAAATGGCATATCATAAACGAATCTTTTTAAAACAAAGTCATCCATCCACCATCTTAAGCTGGGCTGAAATTGGGTCATGGAACACAACAGTGATACCATGCAGACTAGTGAAACAACATCTGAATGTATGAAGCAGAAAAAAAGATAAAAGATTGGCCAAGTCAAAGTCCAAAACTCATCTCAGTAGAGATTCTGTGGTGTCCCTAGGGGAGCTGTGTATAAATGTACGCTCTCAAACATTAATTAACTGAAGCAGTCCGGAAAGGAAGAGTGGGTCAAAATTTCTTCAGAATAGAACTGATAACAGAAAATGTTTAAGTTATCGTGGTTAAGGATCATTGTTAAATGTTGCTAAAGGCTCCTTTTATTTTTTTTAGACCTGGTTGCTAAATGTCAAAAAAGACTACATCTTGAAATCTGTTGTGCTTTTGTTGTTGACATAGGTAATAAAGTAATAAGAAGTTGATAAGCACTCCGCAATTTTCATTCATGCGCATATAAATGAAAACATCGAATTAAAATAGGGTGGAATTTTTCCCATTACTGTATTTTGTCTGTGTATTTTATTATGTCAAACATCATTAAAAGTTTGAACAATTAAACATAAAACTATAGAAAATAAGCTTTTGTCCTATGCTTGACACGTGTTTTTCAACTGTAAGATACATATGTTTTACTCTGTTTTTACTAAACTGAGTAATATTGATATTCTTTCTCTTTACTGTCCTTACTCAAGCAATTTCCACACTAGCTCCTTATGCTTATGCATTATGGGGACTTACAGTATATGATCTTTCAGTTTCTTACAGAACTTTGGTCTCCTTTGCTACTCAGCTTTATTATATATTATGTTTTATCTGACTTTATCTGAACACAGTAACATGTGCAACATCTGAATCTAAATTTGAATAAAATCCAACAACCTCCTCCTCACAAGTGATTCTAAAAATGATTTTTTTTTTCAGGCAATCTCAATATTATTTATAAATCAAACCTCTTAACACAAATTCACATACTGTCCCTACACTCCCTCCATTTTTGTGATTGCTCAGTTTGAACACAGCACTGATCATTTGTTTGTATTCATTTGAGCTTTTCTGGACTTTTTATGCTGTACATTGAGCCAAAAGAACTGTAATCTCTAAAGGTGCCTTGTCAGGCCTTCATTGCAGCTGCCTTCAATTTCTGCCTTTAGTCTTGTCTTTAGTGAAAATGCATGCACTATTGGGTTGAGATCAGATGACTGACTTGGCCAGTGAAGACCACACATTTCATATTTCTTTGTCATGAGGAACTCTCGGTTATCTCTCATTGTATGTTTTGGGTCATTATCCATCTGCAATATGAACTGCCATCTGAACAATTTTGCAGCATTTGCCTAAGTATGAGCAGAGAGTATAGCCCAACACTTCAGACATCATCCTCCTATTTTTATCAGCAGTATGATAAAATAAACACCAGCGACCCGGTTCCCTTGCCATACACGTTAAGCCACAACACCCCCACCATGTTTGACAAATGATATGGTATAAGCTGTTCCTTTCCTTCTTCATACCTTTTTTTTTCCACCATTCTGGTACATGTTAATCTTGGTTCTCATCAGTCCAAAGAACCTTTTTCCAGAACTAGGCAGGTTTTTTATTTGTTTTCTGGTGTTTTGAATTGGAATATGTGTAAATAGTAATATGATAATTACATGTTCATTACAGATTACTTTAGTGGTTTTTGAACAAGCTGCATTTTTCCCCCATTGTTGTTCTGCATTTTGTGTTATGTAATTTGTTTTGGAATTAACAAAAAAAAAAAACGGATACTGAGAGGTCTGACTGCATAGTTATGCTATGATGCAAGTAATAATTAATAAAAAAAAAACTTGGAATATACAGGTGCATCTTAACAAATTAGAATATCATCGAAAAGTTATCATTTATTTCAGTGATTCAATTCAAAAAGTGAAACTCATATAGATTCTTTTCACACATACTGATATATTTCAAATGTGTATTTCTTTTAATTTTGATGATTATGAATTTCAGCTAATGAAAACCCAAAATTCAGTATCTCAGACAATATTGTGAAAAAGACTCAAAATATCTGCAAAGTTTTCCTGAGCCTTTAAATGGTCTCCCAGCCGTGTTAAAAAAGCTGGCTGTTCACAGATTACTCTATCCAAGCAAATTAGTGGAATGTTGAAAGGAAGGGGAAAATGTGGTAGAAAAAAGTGCACAAGCAACAGGAATAATCGCGGCCTTGAGAGGATTGTGAAACAAAGCCCTTTCAAGAATTTAGGGATGTAAGTTGATTTATTTCAGTATTCAAAAATGAAACATCTACAGTACATTATATGGATTCATTATATTATATTATATTATATTACATTATATTACATTATATTATATTATTATAGCTAATGAAAACCCCAAATTCAGTATCTCAGAAAATTAGAATATTACTTAAGACCAATATATAAAGGTCTGATTTTTGACACAGAAATGTCATCTGCTGGTGTTGGTCCATGTCACCATGTCATCTGCTGGTGTTGGTCCACTGTGTTTTATCAGGTCCAAGGAGACTCGCAAGGAATAGACTGCACCTGGAGTCAGTGCTTTAAGAGCCACCACGCCCAGACATATTCAGGTCATGGGCTACAATTGTTGCATACATTGTGTCAAGCCACTCTTTTCCCATAGACAATTTCAGAGGCGTTTTACCTGAGCTAAGGACAAAAAGGACTGGACTGTTGCTCAGCAGGCCAAAGTCCTCTTTTTAGATCAAAGTAAATTTTGCATTTCATTTGGAAATCAAGGTCCCAGAGTCTAGAGGAAGAAGGTAGAGGCAGAGAATCCAAGTTGCTTGAGGTCCAGTGTAAATTTTGCCCTGTCAGTAGTGTTTTGGGGAGCCATGTCAACTACTGGTGTTGGTCCAGCGCAGCCATCTACCAGGAAGTTTTAGAGGGCTTTTTAGAGAACCAGATTTATGGAGTTGCTGATTTAATTCTCCAAAAGGACTTGGCACCTGCCCACACTGCCAAAAGTACTAATGTCTGGTTTAAGGACCATGGTATCCCTGTGCTTGATTGGCTAGCAAACTCAAAAGCCCAACGTAAATCCATAGAAAAATGCCAGGTATTGGGAACAGGAAGATGCAAAGGTATCATACCTTTCCGTAGTCCAACATTTCTGTGTTAAAAATCAGACTTTTATATATTGGTCTTAAGTAATATTCTAATTTTCTGAGATACTGAATTTGGGGTTTTCATTAGCTATAATATAATATAATATAATATAATATAATATAATATAATATAATATAATATAATATAATATAATATAATATAATATAATATAATGAATCCATATAATGTAGATGTTTAATTTTTGAATACTGAAATAAATCAACTTACATATATTTGAATTTATTGAGATGCACAAATTCAGGCTGACAAAATTAATTTATTCATCCATCTTCTACACTGCATATCCTGTACAGAGTTGCAGGGGGCCTGGAAGCTATCCCAGGAAACAAAGATAGGGTACAAGGCGGGGTGCCAATTCATTGTAGAGCACACAAACACATGACACACACTACAGGCAATTTAAGAATGCCAATTAATTGTGGGGAGGGGAGTGTCCGTGGCAAGGGGGCTTTTTATTGCATAATGTTTGTTATTTTGCTTAACTGCCAATCGAACCAGTTAGATAATGATGATGAGTTCCGATCAGCAAGTACTTTCCTGTGGGAGCAGGAAGAAGACAGCACTTTTTAAAGCAGGGGTCTCCAACCCTGTTTGCACCGTAGACCAGTATTATTTATGACAATTTTCCATGGACCAGTTATCGCATGTTTGTAACAAAGCAAGACATAATAAATACAACATAGCATGATGCAGAATCAGTGTGAGCCCTAAGCTTGTTTCCATCTAGGAGAGATGGATGACAATCCCAACCAAAGTGGGTTCCTTATTCAGTCTGCTCTGTAACCGTTAATGCAGACAACCCTGTTTCACAAACATAGGACAGAGTTAAAGTTGTCTCTAACATACTTTTAAGGCCACATGTATAGTATTATACAAAGTGCATTTGGACTTGTGACTCAACGCGTAATCAAGGTAGGACTCCTGGCATTTTCTTTTTAAATGCAGCTAGTACTGGTACCTGTTTATTCTGCTACTGTGAGAGCAGTGGACTGAGAGGCAGTAAATCTCGCTGATGCTAGCTGCCATAAAAGAAAAAGGAGGGCATATACACACACACACACGTATGTATATATATACTATATATAATCACCCAGGGCCTAATCTGGGACCACTGCTTTGAAGTACATTGCCAAATGGATTGCAGCAACTGGCAATCCATTGCTCTTTCTGTGCTATTATACGAGATGTGAAAATTCTCAAAGACTCAAATTTTGTCAACCTGAATTTTTGGCTCTGTTATACAATACTTCCATAACAGTAATAAATAAAAATAACTAAATCAAATCAATAGCACCTGTGCTTTACTATAGCAGATTGCAGTATTTCATCATTGCATACGTTAGTTTAAAGCATCATTCTTTTTATCAGCATAAGGTTGTTTGAAATTAAATACATAGTTTACAATATAGAATTTATTCCTATAATAGTTTTTATTGCTGAATCTTAACATTTAATCTTAACTTCTAGTTTATTTCTCTGCAGCATTCAATCTGTTTTCAGTATGTTTAATTAACTAAAACAGTATATCCCAATTGGAATTGTACATGCCTGTTTCTGTTCATAATATAGTATTCATTTTAGTTTTTAATGTGTGTGCATGTGTATGTGTGCACGCACTAGTGTGAGACCTGTACCTTATGCTAATAAAAAGGATAACAATATAAACTAATGCATGTGATGATAATAGCAACAGAGGAAAATGTAATGGTTTGACATATTCGCATACCAGTTTATGATTGGATGGTATTGATTGCCTCTGATTGGCTGCCAGTGAGTGAGAACAGTGTTGTGATATTGAGTGCGTGCAGGACAGAGTAGAAATACAGTTTGTGCAAGCAGAAATACAATTAGGCATGAGAGAGTCTGTTTCGGTGAGGAAGAGATTGTGATTGCCTGAGTAAGAGTGGGAGCGAGCGGAAATACATTTTGCACACAAAACAAAGACTTTCATGCCTAGGTGTTTTTCACAAAAATAGCAGCATACCGCTCCAGTTTATGGTAATTTGGGATTAATCCAAAACACATCATTTATAGCAGGTCATGGTAATTACAGTTGAACATGAGTGTGAATGCAAATGGTTGTTCCCTCTCCACATGCCCTACTGGTAGTACAGTGTTGTCTGTGTACTTTCATCTATTGATTCACATTTAACTTAAATAACATTTAATGAATAACATTTTACAACTTATGAACAAGATGTGGTACAACAGGCACAGTAAATCTGTGATCATTCTTGAGTTTGAATGCCAAGAGAAGATCTTGCACTTGACCTGTTATGTATGACATTATGCTGTGTCATGTCAATTAATGAAAAAACCAGCCAGTCATGCTGAACAACGGCATTGTCACAGACCTTGTGGCAGTCTGAAATTATGTCATAATTGCACAGATGTCAAAGCATGTTCCCAGATTCCTGAAATGATTATTACAATGACCCAAATTTCTTGCATGACTCTGCAATATCGTATTACTTACAACAACTAACAATCTGGCTTTGAATTACCTATGAAATGGAAATATGTCCTTACAGTAACTGTAATTGTACAGTACAGTAATTGTTCCCATGTGTTTTTTCACATATGACTTTTGTATTTAGTGAAATATGTATTTCTTTCAGGAAAATTATGCCGTAAAAAGAATAAGGAGGGCATACACATATATACACTGGTATGTGTCAAGAGCATTTCCTGTGTTAACGTGGTCAGAGTTTGTTGTTTTAAGCCCATTTGTTTTTGGTATTATTAGAGAGCTATACCCAATGTAATGTTGAGTCTGAAGAAGCGAGAGCATGTCAGGGTGCTCAGAGTGGGGCAACAGGTTGGCTCTAAGCCATGTGCTCCAAAAAAGATCCAACTGCACATATGAAAAAAAAACCCGTACTCCATGTGGACTAAGGGCTGATGGCACAGAAAAACAGCAACAACTAAATGCCATGGCAACTACTGCCATGGCAACAACTACATGCAGCAGCAAGCTTTTTAACCATTCAGCTAGACATATGCCAATCCGTGCTCCAGGCACAGAACAGAGTTCAGTGGCTGCAGGGCTTCCAGCAGTAAGAGGAACTGCTCGCTTTAGTCTTTTTGAAATCATACCCTGTTAAGCTATGGTTATGGTCAGTGGAGTCAAGAAAATGTCATGTCCTATTTAAATTACACCCTGTTCCATGCCATGCTGTGCCCAAATCATGCCATTCTGTGTCTAAATCATGCCAAGTATATGCGTTACACCTAAGTGTTTACATTGTATTGGGAACTTGGTTCTTGGGTTACATCCCTTTTTAATATTTGCTAATACTCATGCTAATAATTTTAGTTTACAGCATAAGAATTTAACAAAAAAATTTGAAAACAGGTTTGTGCATATATAAGTAGCTACAGTAGGACTACTCATACTCATTATTTGGTTTTGTGTCTTGACAGGGTGGGCTGGTTCTCACTACTGCATAGTGGGCATGCAATAAATCATCTGAGTGGGTGAAAGTATAATTAATTAGTGCACACAGGCATTTAAGTGAGTAAAAATATAATTTGTGAGTGCAAAAAATGAGGTTACACCCAGGAACACTCACAGATATATCTATTTTATTTTGCATTATAATGGTCAAAATGGTCAAAATTTAATCCATGGTTAATATGCATGCCACACACTGAGGGGAGATCCATAGAGATCATGTATTCATTATGCCACTACAGCATACTACATTAGCTTAGTATGCAGGTTTGAAATTAGCCATTTTAGCCACGGATTAAGCTATGGATTTGATATCTAGTAGAACATGTTATTAGGTCATTTAGTGTGAAGGAATGGATGTAGCCATTTAGTATATTTGCTCCAACCTGTGTATGAGATAATTTGTTAAACTCTAGTAGTGACCGCTCAAAGCTGTCCTCTGCAATGAACAAGAAATTCAGCATAGTTTGATACAATAAGTCTCCTACATACTAACAAGTTTCGTTCCAAGAACTCGTTTATAAGTACAGTTTGTTCAAGTTCAACAGTCATTGTCTAGAAACCAGGATACTAACGTAATTGGCTATACACAATATAAAAGTAACATGTTCCATGATCTTGTCCTTATTTAGAATCGTGGCGATGGTTGAACGACAAGTGTTAAAAGAACTAGCAATGTCTGCCATCTTTTCACCTCGTTCCATTCTCTCAATTATTTTCAATCCTGCTGCTTTTATGTCTGTTTCCGGACATTCTGACATGTATGCTGCATGCACATGACAATGTACGCCAGACATGTTATCTTACTTTCACGATTGAACATGCGCAAAACCATGTTTGTATCTTAGAAAGTTTGTAACTCAAATGTTCATATGTTGGGGACTTACTGTACTCCACAGGCTTCAGCAAGAGCACTTAACTGTACAAGAAACTGCTGAGAGAGTTGTGATGAATTGTGTGCTTCCTCCTGAAAGAGGAATGAAAGACGGTAGGCATGCGACTGCCGGCAAATATGCCTGACATGGTATGCGCGCTGGAATGCTCTTTTGCCAAGCTTTCGCTCAAGCACTTTAGCTGAGTAGGATTGTCAAAGGAGATACTTACTGACCAAGGTACGCCTTTTATGTCAAAATCAATGTCTGATATGTGTTGGCTGTTTCAGATTAAGCAGGCCTGCACCTCCATGTACCACCAGCAGAGGAACACATGTGCTCTTCAGAGTAAGAGAAACACCCCAAGCCTCCACCGGTTTCACCAGCTATGATCTGCTCTTCGGCCAAATGCCCCGCTATCTGCTTGACATGGTGAAAGAGGCCTAGGAGGAGCTGACATCGCTGTTTAGATCAGTGATGAAATGCGTTAAAGACCTTCAAACTAATATTAACCGTGTGCTTCAGATTGTCTGACAGCATATGGAGAAGGTCCAGGCAAAGCAGAGGAGAGCCTACGACTGCCTCACATGGCCCCGGGAGTTCTAGCCTGGTGGCCGCTTACTCTACTTGCTCCCATTGTCCACAGAGCGATGAACTCGAAGCAGCCGTCTTTGACGCTCTCCATAAGTCGCAGGAAACACATGTCCTTCAGTAATTTCGCCTGGTGGAAAGAGTGGGTTCTGTGAACTGCAGAACTGCAACAGCTGCTATACCATATAAATCTTTTGAAGAGGTGGCTTGAACCGTTGCCGCACAGAAGAGCTGAGTTAGCTCGTGAAGCAATTCAGCGACGTGTTCTCCACCGAACTGGGGACACACCACACTTACTGTTACTGTGAATACTAACATGTATTTTCCCTCCTTGGATAATACTGTCACTGCCCTCACTCATGCTTTAATACTGCAGCTGCAGTATACCTGTGTATGTGACTGAGTGTCCCATTCCTACAATGTCTATAGGTCAGTGTCAACCCGTTAACGGGATGACATGAGGACACTATCATATCGTTAACACCTCTGTAATAGTTCATAATAGTCGGTAGCGTCATTTTAATCTCTGTGGTACGGTTTCATTATCAATTCTTTAGGGCTTGATATAACATCATTAAATTCCGGCTCACTATCGAAACATTATCACTAATACTTCGTAATTGCCTTGTATAAACATTTGGTGTACAGTCGTTTTCATGCCCTTACAAATTAGTTTAAACCACTAACGTCTCAATGTGGGGTCACTACACTTGAAAAATTTACCAAATTGGTACCAACCACAACGATTTGGAGCTGATTTCAAATCGGGAGACACCAGGAGAGGTTGTAGCAAATTTAGTTCAGTGGAATGGGAGTATAAGAACAATGCCTACAGTATGTCTCTCTTGACATTGTTACCACACACCTGAATTCTCCAGAACAACAAACTTCCAAAACCTCTTCTTTTAATGAGGTCTGCACATCTGCTGATAATCAATTAATCAAGGACTGATAATTAACAGCGCCTGATTGCAACTTACCTCTTAATTCCTGTGGAAAAAGTAAAGAGTTATTTTTCTTCTTTATTTTATTCTTTATTGATTTTTCTTGGTTGCATTTTGTTAAAGAAAAAAAATGGCATGGTGAAAAAAAAAGTTGTAAGTTGTTGTTCGTCTGAGGTTGTATTTGCCTCATACTAAGACCAACTAAGATCAGATTATTTGTATTAATTTTTTGTACAGAATTAAAAGGTATTCTAAGGTAGTTTAGAATTCCGGTCCTTAGTCATTTGGTCAGGTCAGCGAGCTCTCCCACTTCAGCCAGTACTGACGTGTTCAGAAGATATAGAACAGGCTTAGTAAGATACACACATGTTTACCTGAATGCTCACCTGAATAATGCTCACATAATGTTCACCTGATTGGGCATCTTGTTCACAGTGCCTTGTTCACCTAGGGCCCTGCCATAAGTTGCAGTCTATAGAGAGAACCTTGGAAGAGGCACAAGGAATTTTGCTATAATTTTGCTATAATGTGGAACCCCATATGAGCTCTCTCTATGCGTCCATCAAGGCCACTCTTTTCTTCCAGCTGTGGGAGAAGTGGGTCACAATGTTCTTGCCTATCTCAGTAGCCCCATTAATGTGGTATGTATCATCTTTTAGGGCATTTTCTGTGAAGAAGAGGGTGAAAACATGAATCACTTTCAACAGTGGCATTTTTAATCACATTTACTATTCACACTTTGATTACATTTCCAATTTATTTTTAATGGTTTAAAACATTAATGACATTCATCAAATTATATTACATACATGTAAACCTAATAAATAATAGTATAATTGTAGGAAAACTACTGCTGTGGTATTCTTTATACAGAATGCCAATAATTAGCTGTAAATCAAGTAGGCTACTGTTTGTCACCACCAAAGTACATTTCTAAAAAAAAAACATATAACAATAATATCATTAACAATAATTTTTTACAGAGTTAACATATCATTGTCATCAATTTGATACACCTATAAAACCTATAAACTTACCAATGGCAAGGTGAAGCTTATTTTCAAAGCACTGGATTCTAGTACAGTGATTAAGCTTCCCCACTTTAACAATGTTAGTGCTGTTGTCTGTTGTAACAGTAACGTTTCTCGCACAGGTCCCATAAAGCCAGTCCGTCTGTCAAGCCCAAGGCTGTGTTCCCTCAGGTGCGGTCCTCTGGGAAATAAGACGTTTGCAAGCAGCGACTCTTTAGTTCAAACCCATCATTGACAAAGAGCACAGTTTGGCTGATGTATGGTTTACTCATCCTGCTTGACCACAAATCTTTACTAGCTGAATAGAACTTCACTGTAGCTATTTACACTTGAATCTTACTGTGGCATTTATTGTAAAGTTCATGGTTTGAAACTTAGAAAACCCTTTTGCAAAGAGAATTAGTCCCATGTGTGTAGATGCAGATCAGTTTCTGGAATCCCTCTTTGCTAACAGCATACATTGCCATCATGTCTCTTGTCAAGTAGCATGTTATGGAGTTTGTGAATTTTTTTTATTTCTGTGCGAACTTGTCATGTGGCATAACTCTTGCAAACACATCTGTAATATGTTTTGGGGTTGGTTTTTTTTTTTTTTTTTTTTCGGCTTACAGACTGGCTCTTTGCTAGTCAGGGCTTTTACTGTCATCATTTTATTATACTTTTCTCTGTGCTATTGAATACAAATTTTATACAAAAATTTTCAGACACATGATCCAACTGCTAATTATCATGAAATCAAGCATCTGCAAACCTGCTGACAGGTTCATGAAGGCTAAATCACAAAAACTCTCCTAATCCCTGAACAAATGCATTACTTGGAGTGTAGGACATGCAGTTATTCTCCTGGTCTTTTTGCTACATAGGACCAGTAAGGGGGCAAGGCTTTGTCCTGTACACCTCCTCCTTTGCGTAGCCCCACAGGAAAAAATCACATAAAGTGAGATCTGGGCCTGTATTTACTAACCGTCTCAGAGTAGAAAATTGCTCCACAGTGGTCTAAAATTCTCAGAATGACATAATTGGGTCCTATTTTCAGGAGTAGGAATAAGAGCTATTTATCAACATTTTTAGAATAGGCAATCCTTCCCATCCTTAGGAGCCCAATTTGTGCTCAATACGGTGTAATCAGACTTTAGCCATTTATATGTTTATAAGTAACTGAATAATACATAAATGTCAGGGCATGTCAGAACTTCCTTAGGGCCCCAAAAGACCTGTAGACTCCTCATGGTTAAGGCATAACTTTAAACTCAGTGCCTCTTACTTTGACATCATGAGAAAATCAAATGATCAACCAAGACCTCCAAAAAAAATTGATTGTTGAGCACCACAAATCTATTTCATCCTTTGGAACAATTTCCAAATGCCTGATGGTACCCTGTTAATCTGTACAAACAATACTATGCAAGTATAAACACCATGAGACTGCACAGCCATCATTCTGCTCAGGAAGGAGATGAATACTTTGGTACAAATCAATTCCATAACAACAGCAAAGGACCTGGTGAGGAGGTACCAAAGAATCTCCAGGGCTGACAGAAAGTTTTCAGACCCTGTTAAGTTTTTCACATTTTATTATGTTTCACACACATCCTAAAATAGATTCAAAATCATGTGTAGAGTGATGATCATCATTCCATACATCCTCCACAAAGTAAAAACAGTTGTTTTGTTAAATTATAAAAAAAATTAAAACTGAAATATTCCACTTAAATAAATACATATATGAGGTCCCACCGTATTAAAAATAATCCATGAGGTCAAGAAAATTATCTGTAGACCTGCGAGACAGTATTGTGTCAAGACACAGATCTCGGGATCTGCAACAGTGAAGGCGCGAAGAACATGATACCTTCCATCATTCTAAAATTGAAGAGATTTGGAACAAGCAACAGTCTTTTCAGATCTGGCCAAACTGAGCAATCATGGACGAAGAGCCATGGTGAGACAGGTAACAAAGAACCTAACATCACTATAAATTAGATCCTGAGTTAACTTGTAGAGATTGGAGAGACTTACTGTAGGTACAACATCACTTCCTTACTCAACCAATCATGCCGCTGTGGTACAATTACCAGATAGAAGCCATTCCTCACTAATACTCACATGACAACTATCTAGGAGTTTGCCATAAGGAACCTGAAGGACTCTTAGGCCATGAGAAACAAAATCCACTATTTGGATTTAACTATTTGGAATCAGGAAATCGTGCACTGCACATCACCTTATTAAAACCATCGATACAGACAAACGTGATGATGGTAGTATCAGGCTGTGGGGATGGAGAGCTAATGCAGTTCAAATAAAAAGTTCAGTCCTGATGAAATTTGAGCAAGAATCCTATGAGTGATTCGGAGATGCTTAGTAAATACAGTCCCTGGCCTCAATCCAATTAGGGCAGCACGATTAATTGAAAAGAAAAATCATGATTTCGATTTATACATAAATGTGATTTCTTTGTTGTTGTTGTTGTTGTTGTTGTTGTTGTTGTTGTGTTCTGATTCTCTTGCCCGTTTTTATTTTTTACAATCTCATTTCTAAATGATGGCGATTCACTTGCATTTATTTCCCCACATTCAGATCACGCTTCATTCACATGTTTACCTATTTACTTGATAACAGTCCCAGATGCTATATCAGTCACACACATTTTTCACACTCTCACAGTCTAAAAAAACACAATATTAATTAACCAATCAGACCAGAGAATAGTGAATGATCCAATCATACAACTTAATCAATCCTCTTAACTCTCTTTCTCATTTACGCTTTCTGCAGTTACTCGCGATATGTAACGAGGCAGATCTGAACAGAGTAGTCAGTTTACTTGGTAGAGTTGGAATGGTATTATGTTATTTTTGTGCCAAAAACCTGAGTATAAAACTAAGATTTGTGCCCAGATTTTATTGTGCCTATGCTGAATATCACAGCACTGTGTTTGCTCAGTTTCAGCAGACTAGAGGAAGGACAATACAAACCAATCAGAAGCTGGAGAAGGGTGCATTTAGATGGCCTGTTTCAAATTGGCTCCTTTCAGTGTCATCTCAATGTGTCAAACCATTACATTTTCTTATGTTGCATTCAGTAGCTAGCATATTCTTCATCACTGCACAATGTTAAAACAGATTGAAAGCTACATAGAATTGTACTAGAATTACATTAGAAGTATGTTAAGATTGATTAATAAAACATTTAATAACAATAAAATATATACTGTAAACTACCTAACAAACTCATTTACAAAATATTAATGATATACATCAGTGCATAAGAAAATTAAGTATTGTAGTTGGCTGAGTGTGCAAAAAGCACAGGTGCTATTTATTAGTTATTTATATTTATTATTGTTAACATTCTATTTATGTTCAACAGCTTTTAATTTTTTTATTTTATGGGTTCTAAAATAACAGAAGTATAGACAGCACTTTTTTGTACGTACTGTAAGTACAATAAATGTTTTGATTTGAAAAAAAAAGAGAGAATTGTTTCAAGAATTGATTAATCATGATTCACATTTTATCAACATACAACAAACAGCGAACAAATCAAAGATATTGGTTAATACGGCCCAGTGTGCTGTAGAATGAAAGTTGCCATGTTTAATTAAACATGGCCCTCACAATATAAGCAAATATTTTGTGTACTCCCCTTTTGTAATTCAGGAAATTTGTCTAATTCTTGTCCTCACTCTCTTTGTCATTCAGGTACACCAAGATGAAGACAGCCACCAACATTTACATCTTTAACCTGGCTTTAGCCGATGCACTAGTACTTGCCACACTTCCTTTCCAGGGTACAGATGTGTTCCTAGGTTTCTGGCCCTTTGGCAATACCTTGTGCAAGGCAGTGGTTTCCATTGACTACTACAACATGTTCACTAGTGTCTTCACCCTTACTGTGATGAGTATGGACCGATATGTGGCTGTGTGTCATCCTGTGAAAGCTCTGGATATGAGGACACCCCACAAGGCCAAGGTGGTCAACATATGTGTGTGGCTACTGGCCTCTGCCATTGGTGTGCCAGCCATGGTGCTTGGAGATGTTGAGGACGACCATGGTACGTGTGTGTACAGTATGCATCCTTCTGTGTTGAGGTCTTACTCAGTGAGACCTGTGGTCAGATTGTTTTTGGGAGGGGATGACCTCAGGATTGCTGAAGCTGCATATAAACATGATAGAGCAGGGCAGAACTGATTTAGAAGATTATGTTAACATTCTCCAAGTTTATTTTAAATAATCAGCAAATGATTAATTTATGTTATGAGGAAATACAGATCAACAGCAGCAATTGTTATACAGTCACCTGTTGGAATTTAACATTAGCTGAGTGACCAATTCAACTGACTGACCAATTGTCACCTTCTCTTTTGTCTTTCAATTTTGGCATTTGGTGCACATGCTGGAATTTAAAGAGACTGGCAGTTTGGGATAATTTTCAAATTCTTGTATTATGCATGGTATATATACATTTTTTTTACTAACTATAGTTAATCAATCTATATGCATTTATATTTTAGTTACAGGAGTCTTAACTAACTTTTTAAAAAATCCAAGTTGGTGGGTTTTCAGCACTACCTACTACTAACATATTCAATCAAAGCAAGTCAGGTTTAATAAGAATACTTAAAAAATTTAAATATATTTACTTATCATACATATACTGATCTTATATGTTTTGTCTTATATGTGTCTTTGTGCAGGCATTGAATGCATCTTGGTTCTGCCAGACCCTCGTAGCTATTGGGAACCAGTGTTCGGCACATGTGTGTTCCTGCTCTCCTTCCTTATCCCGGTGGCCATTATTAGTGTGTGTTACAGCCTGATGGTAAAACGCCTCCGCAATGTTCGTATTTTGTCTGGTTCCAAGGAGAAGGATCGCAACCTGCGTCGAATCACCCGCATGGTGCTGGTGGTGGTGGCAGCATTTGTGGTATGTTGGACCCCCATCCAGATCATGGCACTTGCACAGTCTTTGGGTGTCAACCTGGGCAGCGTGCACACTGTGATGCTGATGCACTTTTGCATTGCACTTGGCTATGTCAACAGCAGCCTAAACCCAGTTCTCTACGCTTTTCTGGATGAGAACTTTAAGCGCTGCTTTCGTGAGTTTTGCCAACCACCATTGCCTTTCAGCCTGGATGCACAGCAGCAGTCGGGCCGAATGCACAGCGTGGCAAGAGATGTTGCCTACAACTGCAAAACTACAGAGGCAAACAGTAATGCTGCATGACTAGGCGTAGAGCTGCCCCTGGTCAGCCCTGAACAGCCACCAAATCCAGGGACAGGACACTCTAACTCAGAGCTCACTCAGATCACTGCTCTCTAGGACTGTCTAGTGGTCGAGGAATGGAAGGATCAAGGATCAGTTCTCCTTGGGGTCAAAATCAGTGACACACCTTATCTTAGGGACAAAGGGGCTCATTTTTTAGTATTGTTAGATTTTTTTTTCTTTTTTTTTTATTTGGTAATGACACTAAGGAGAATTTTAAGTATTGGCAGCATTTGGTATTTATTTTCTTGGGACTTCATTGCCTTAACTAGATTATAAACTCTGTAAAAGTTAAGTTGAAGCCTAAGTGACCTGGATGAAGCTAAACTTACATTCATTTAAAAAATTTTACCTTCTGGTTAACCATATTTCATCAACACATACAAAACAGAGACTTTTCTTCTAAAGCCAGATTTGTATTTATTTACAAATGCAATTTTTGCCTGTTTGTCCTGGGACAATATAAATGTAATATTGCATTGTTTCATGGCACTGTTATGCTTTGGCATAATTTGTACAGAAGGTAAAGATATAGTGCATTGTGTTATATTAATCAGTGCATCCAATGAAGTTAATTAGCATGAGTCTTAATATTCCTACAGTCATCTTTAAACCATACCTCTGATATTCTTGAATGTTTTGAGTGTACCCAGCATCTTGGTTTACTGCCTCATGTTATGGTGAGCCAGAAACAAGGATTAAGCTTTCTCATTAGTTTACATCACTGACCGCTGAATGTCAAATAACTTTTTAAAGAAGCCAAAAAAAATAAAGTTATAAATAGATAGAAAGGTTCTCTTTTCAGTAGTCTGGAAAGGCACTATAAATGTAAAAGCTTCTTCATGTATGCTGTATTTAATGTTGTAATGGTTTTGTTTACTTGCTGAAATGTATTGGTTTACTTGTTTACTTATGGAATTATTTATTAATGAAGCGAACTGTTGGACAAATACTATCAACTATGAGTCTAATTACTATATTCTGAGGCTAGTATTAAAAAAAAAAAAATATATATATATATATATATATATATATATATATATATATATATATATATATATACAGTACACTGTCTCTGTGTGTCTGTGTGAATTAAATGATTAAATGATATTAAACGATACTGCAGAGTTCTGTTCTTTTTTTTCTTACAGCTGGTTATCCTTTGTTTCTCCATTAAACAGCAAGTGATAAAACAAGAAGTAACTGCACTTTCTACAGCACCAGACAAATTGTATATGTGTATAAGGCCTGTTTATATCAAAAGCATTTCTTAGCATCTGGCTGCATGCTCTCATATTTGCATGATAAACTCTGAATATAAAATCATATTAGGCAGCAATGTCATAATACCATAATGAACTACCTGTAGTGGCAAAGTTAAATATAAAAACAGTTAAGCCACTTCAACTTTATTATCTGAATTTCATTGTATATTTATGTGAAAGAAGTCACTCTTCTTTCATCAAGGATCGCCAGAGTGGACCATCTCAACTGCATAGAATTTAGCACGGACAGATAAGAATACCCTGCATCCAGTGGCTGGGTTTGGGCATTGGCCGGAATTGAGCCCATGCATTTCACTTAGTTAGGCAGAAACTTACCACTGAGCCGTCTGTTTAACTGAAAGATCTTTATTTTGAGCGCTAAAATATAGATACAATGTTTTGTTAGGTTTTTTAAAAAGTTCACCTCCGATTGTGTATTTATTATAAATCCAACCAATTTTTACCACTTTTTTCACTGGCAAATAAGTATACCTCAGTACTCCGGCAGTTTATTGATTTATTTATTTATTTATTTATCCATCCATTGCTTGGGGCATGATCATAAAAATAGGTTTTAGCTTTACACAGATTCACTAATGTTACAAATGAATCTTGGACTTATAAATCTGTTAAACCAGTGGATCTCTACAAATGCCTGTACAAAGTCCTGTAAGGTCTGTAAATTATTAAAAAGGCTATTTGCTGTGAGACATTTTTAGATTCAAGTGCATGCATCATGTTTCATTTATCATATCTTTCATGTTATTATACACAAAATTTATCAGGTCACATTATTTTATGAAACAGGAGAAAGATTGAAGAAGATTCAAGGCTTTGGTTTTATGCAGTTAAGACTGTTTTATTAGCATTGCTTCTTTTTTTTCCCTTTTTTTTCTATTTTGTCGGTTGTGAAACATTAAATTGTGGAACACAGTATTCCAATTTTAGATTGCAGATTCAGTAAGATCTACTTGCAAAATGGAGACAAGAAGGGGCTAGGGAAAGAGGTTCCCATAGCAACAAAAATGAAAACATAAAATATTGATAGGTGAATGCAGCACAGCCAGATGCTTCCGAGAAGTCAGCATATGCCTTCTTTTTGCTGTTGTCCTTTTCCTGATTTGTGACTTTTTGCATTTGCAAAGGATTCTAGCCTTCCATTCATGCTTCCCTTTGAAATAAGCTGTTCAGAAATGAAGAAAAAAAGGGGGAAAACTGTGATAATGTCTTACCTGGGAAAAATTATGGGCATTATTAAAAAAATAATAAATAAAAAACTCCACCACGAAATATACGATAAAAAATAACATAAAACCCTCCACTGGAAGCATGATTCAATGTGTTGATTATATATAGCAAAATATAGGTTATTACATTAGAAAGGCTAAACATTCTATTGTACCATTTTACCCCACTGTGATTTTGTATTAAGAAACACTTAAAAACAAAAAGATTCACACTCTGACAAGATGCTTGTCATGATGTCTGAGCTCTAATTTCTGTCACAAAAACAGAGCACACGAACTCGTGCACACACACACCCTAGCAACCACCTATAATAACAGCTAAAACCTAGCAACCAGCTAGTAACCACCTGATATATTATATAAACCACCTAGCAACACCCTAGCAACCACCATAACAGCTTTGAATGACATACCTACACTGCCTGGTTAAAAGAATGAATAAATAAATATATAATTAAAAAGTTATTTCATGATGGTCAAAATGTGGCGCAGCACCAAGAAAAGCGTGTAAAAATCAGGAATTACTAAAATTTGGTTAAAAACCATCCAAGACAAAACCTGAAAGGACAGTAAAAAAAAAAAAAGAAAGAAAATCAACAGTAGAAATCATAGTTAGTTTCATAGCGAAAGTGAGAGCATTTCCACACGCACAATGGGACAAAAATCACAGGATTAGGTCTAAACAGATAATTACTAAAAATAGTAGCCATAGTAAAATACACAATAAATCAATTTGTTAGTAAAGATTTTAGGAGAAAAAGACTTTAATTTGCTAGAGAGCATCAAGATTGGATTTTCATCTAAGAGCATGCAGTCTGAGGAGTCCAGATTTACCCTGTTCTAGCATAGTAGTAGCAGTAGTAGTAATAGATATATAAAAAAATATATTATTTGTATAATTTTACTTTCTATATTATAAAAGGACAAACATATATATATATATATATATATATATATATATATATATATATATATATATATATATATATATAAAAATTTTTTTTTTTTTTTTTTTTTTTTTTTAACCAGTCATGCCAGGGTCACCTAGTGGTCAGAAAGAAAAAATAATAAAAATTACAAAAAATAACAAAAATAGACATTTGGGCATAATTTATATGTGAACCAGTTATTATATATAGGGAATTAGTACAGGGAATTAGTACAAAAATTATGTTTTTATGAATAATGCTCAAATACTTGGGCATTACTGTCAGTCACCCAATGGGAAAAAAAAGTTTGGATTAGCAGCCCAGCGTGAGATGGGACAGTCCTCTATCATCGTTCAGTTATAGGAGGTGAAACACCAGTATTTGTAGACTCAGAGTGCTCAAAGACTCCTAAGGCAGTGTTTCAAATCACAGATCAAATATCAATGTATGTGAGACAGAGGATCAACCAAGCTTAGAATTACTGTTTCTCATTCCACTGAAGTCTACTAGCAGACAGATGTTCCAGTTTGATGCTAATATTGAAAAGGCAACAATTACTGCTGTGTGTTCTTCTCTTAATACAGTGAGGGCAAATGCACTAGATAACATCTACTCTGAACATAGGGTGCAAACATTTCCAAAGACAGAGAACCACCCTCAAATGGGCAGGGCCTTTTTTGAACTAATTGAATTTAATTGTGAACTACAATACTTAGATTGTACAATATGATCTACCAGGTTAGTTCCTGCTACTGTTATGGCATAGTTCAGGCAGTACCTTATTAGATATCTGCTAAACTTTGATCAACACTGTGCTACTCAATAGGTAGTGTAGTATTCACCAAATTATATAGTTATTAACTTTTGGAGGTTGGAGGTTGATATAGGATATACTGGATATTTTGACTTAATCACCCAAACACTGTGATTTTTTTTAGGAGGACAAAGTGAAAACTTTTCACTTTGTGCCCTATGTTTGACTGAGAATTCCATCCTCGTATATGGTAATGAAATAAAATATCGTTTATTTTATAGTATTTTATACCGTATAAAATATGGTAAAACAGATATATAACATATATCTGTTTCTATGTGGGATAATAACACTGTGTACATAAATGATCAAGTTCAGTTCCAATGAATGTACTACTCAACTCATCTATCTACAACACAAGTATACTTGAACTACGAATAGTGCGCATGCGCTTTGTCTGCCGAGTGTCATGTAATCACAACTGAGCCAATGGTTCTTCCCTCTCACGTGCTACGGGATTATGGGTAATCATCTCCCATGCTCAGTCTCGCATGCATCACTCGTATAGTCAACATCCGTGCGTGTGTGTACTGACCACGTGTGTGTGTGTGTGTGCGCATAAAGCAAAAGCAAATGTCATTAGAAAGCTTTCTTGTTAAAGATCCAGAGTCTCTCTCTGTCAGAAAGCAGTAATTCAGTCAGTATGCGTGCACGAGAGTGTCATTAGAGAGGTTCTTTGTTAAAGAAATTTCCTGACCGAGCACTGTTTCCGTGTGTGTGTGTGCGTTTCTGCATGAAAGTCATCCTACACAGTAGCCCCCTTCCTCCTCCTCGTCTTCTCTCACCTTCACACATACACACACACTAAGGGAAACATTGGGAATTCTTTTAAAAGGTAAAGTGCAATTTCATTTGCTTTAGTTTTACTTTGCATTTTGTATTAATTATTTTTATATAAATATTTTTGGGTTGTGGAACGAATCATTGTTTCATCAATTTTTGGGGGAGAAATTTGCTGTGTAGTTTGAATGTTTTGATTGTACTAGCACGCTTCCAGGACGAATTATGCTCACAATCCAAAGTTTAACTGTACTTAGTAAAGATGTTGAATCTAACAAGTGTTCGTGAGTGTGTGTAACTTTACTTATGAGGCAATTCATCATGTGAACCTTGCCTGCTTGGCTTCAAATCATATAATTGTCATGGATTACTGCAAAAATTATATTTGCAGACTATACTCAATTTCAAATGACTTAATAACCCTGACTCATGCTAAGTATTTTGTGATAGGCCTACTCTGACCCTGTCCAGGAAAAGTAGTATAGAACATAAATAAATGAAAATAAATTAATTTTATTCATTATCAATGATATTGACTTTTTTGTGTCAGACTATTTTTTTTTTCACCTCAATCTAATAAAAAGCTGTGGGTTAAAATGTTATGATATATTCTTAAATTATTAATGTTAAATTATGTCAAATTGTTGTGCTTTATTAATTACTCATTATGCAATAAGCTTCATAAATACTATCCATTATATTAAAAGGGCCTGATACAATAATCATTAATGCTCAATTCCAATGAAATCCATAAAAAACTTTTTTTTTTAATAATGCTTAAATACAGGGTAAAGAAAACTGGGTAAAGATGGCATTGTAAGGTTTTGATCCAACCTTGACTGACTAGTTGTTTCTACATATCCATGCATTGACATTAATGCATCCAAATTATTGAAGATAAAAATATGAATTTCTTAATTACTTACATAAATAATGTCACAAGTAGCATTAGACAGTGAGCAGGGATTATTTAAAAACATTGGCACACAATTATGCAATATTCTCAAGAGGCTCTACAATCACTTTGCAATCTCTGCATGCAGACGCCATGCCTCAATAAGCCATTGTTAAGCCCTTCTTTGTTTGCATATCAATACTGAAATCCTATACATCTACAATGACTATGAAAAACAGCCGGGCTGTCTTCTTCGTGTGCAACTACTAATAAAAGTTTTGAAAGTAATAAAATGTTTGAGCAAGACTAATAAGTATATAGAGGAAATATAAAGTATAAAAGGTTAACTTTACAAACTGTATGTTTAGATGCTGCTCAGATGCTCATGATTAATATGCTCAATAAAGTGTTTTTTTTTTTTCATGAAAGTGAAAAATTAAATCAATGATGACCATCCTATCATCCCAGTACCTGGATTTAGGGTAAGTTCTTAAGGTGAAATTTCGTACTGCAAAACGGATTTTCCTGAAGGGAATAGGAGATCCCCAATCTAACCAAAGTGCCAGCCGCATACCATGACCTCGACCAAGATTCCGTTCCATCCCCATGGCAGACAGACACTGTACATGAACAGTTTTGGTGGCCAACCATGAAGGAGGTTGTCAAGTATTTTGTAGCCTCTTGTGAAATCTGTTTAAGGAACAAGAGAACTAGCCACCCCCCCCCCCCCCAAGGGGCTACCTAAGACCCCCTCCCATCACCCTACACCCCTGGTTTCATATCTGTATTGACTTTGTTACTGGACTACCACTGTCAACTCCTGCATCTTACCCGTTGTGGACCGGTTCTCCAAATCTGACCACTTCATTACATTACCAAAGCTTTTACCCACCAAGGAAAAGGTCGGGGTCCTCATCAACCATGTTTTTCGACTTCACAGACTCCCACTCAATTCTCGAGTCAATTTTGGAAGGCATTTTGTGGCCTTATCGGCGCCATCAGCCTTTCATCCAGTTTCTACGCCCAGTCTAATGGACAAACAGAACGTATGAACCAGGAGCTTGAGAAATCATTAAGGTGCATGGTCTCTCAGGTGCAGCCCCATGGATTCGCATCCTTTCCTGGGTTAAGTATGCAGACAACTCGCTCCCCACCTCCTCCAAAGGCATGTCCCCATTTTATTGCTGCCTGGGCTATCAGACACTCTTGATACAGGCCACCCAGGAGGAGCAGGCTGCAGTTCCCTCTACCCAAGCCTTTATCCGTTGCTGCAGAAGGACTTGGCAGTGCGGTCTGTCTCAGTTACAATGCACCGTCAGCACCTTCGAGCTCCAGGCCAACCATCACCATTTACCAGCCCTCAAATACTATACTGCATCAGCCGAGAGGGTCATGTTATCTGCTCGCGACCACCTCCAAAAAGCTCTCATCCCCCCAATAAGCTCTCGTTTCTCAAGATACGGTGATCCATTCATGATCATCTGTCATTAACCCACGTTCCATCCGTCTGGCCCTACCCCTATCCATGCGCCGAATCAACTCCACATTTCATGTCTCTCAGATTCGCCAACTGCTCCCCTGCTCACTATCTCCACCCACCCAACTCCCCACCCCATCACTTATAGATGGGGATATTCCCGCATTTCTCTATGTCTTGCTTTTATAATCTTGACTCTTCTTGGTTTCTAACGACCTCACCCTCATCTCACGTCTCGGATTCTCATGCTCACAGACCCTCTGTTGCTGACCTCTGGAATTGTTTAGCAACCATGAATTTGGATCACAGATTCTCTCTCATCTCCCCGGCTCTGAACCCTGCTCATTTTTTACTCTGCAAACTAGTGACTAACCTGCGCGACTTCTTTTCACCCATGTCGGCTTACATTGCAGAATTCACCTCCTCGCAAGGTTCATGCTTCACACTTCCGCATTCCTGCACAGCTCACGCTCCGCATAATGCTCTCTCGCCGGCTCTCTGCGCTTCCGCATTCCTACAAGGCTCATGCAGCACACAGAGCTCTCATGCCGGCTATGTCATCTACCAAACCAGTTTCCAGCTTCACCTCAACCAATTATCAGCACAAGGAGCTTCTTCCAATCTTTCACCTGCACATGGATCCATCACGACCTTACAGATCCCTAACACAGACAATCATCATCATCTTCCTACATTTCACATTAATACTGTATATTCATGTAAATATCAGAGTTAGGCTTTGTTAAGGCTTTTCAATCACATGAAACAGTTTCAATCACATGATACTGAAAAAAATTTTAATCACTTTTATTCTCATCTTGAATTCACATACATTTTCTGTTAAATCTGCTTTAGGTTTCAGATGCAAGGTTGTCAATGTGCTCAAGATCTTAATGTGACACCCATAGGTCCAGGACTCTAGTGCCTGCTGCTTATGTAATCCAGCTCCAGAGGCTTCTGTACCCTCCAGAGGCTTCTATACCATTTATAAGTGAATCTTACCTATCTCAAGAGTGTGTCCAGAGTCCATACTCGGTGTTCTCTAATCTTTGAACTCCAGCCAATCAGGTTTTCCTCAGACCGATCAAGGTTTACTTACATCATCACAGCAGAGAACAAGTAAACCTGAAAGGCCCTCATTGCAGCCTTGCAGCACAGCCTTTCAGATAGGATTAAGGATGATCTTGTTTCCAGAGGAGGAGCCAGTGAAGAACCATACACTTAGCCATACACATGGATAAATGTCTTTGTGAGTGCCAGAGCGACCTTGCCACCTCCAGGTCATAGAAGGGCCTCAATGCACCTGTCCCTCTGAGAAGTTTGCCCAGAGACCACTTTTGCTAAACCAATGCAGTTGGGTGGCACACAGCTCTCTCTCAGATCGAACGTAACAGCCATATGAGGGAAAACTGTCATCACTTCTGTGGTAAGCAGTAGAGATTATCCTGGCCCGAACTGCCAAAACCTACTGTATTCAGAGTGACAGTTCATGAGTTTAGAATGTCTATAAGGATTATAAGTCTATTATACAGTATGTCTATAAGGATTATAAAAGGCTGATGAAGAAAAGAAACAACAATGTAAAGTAAAAAAAACTTTCAAATTGTTTCCACAATGATCCACAATGGCTGTCTGTAAAAGTAACTGCCTTTTCACTGTGAAAATTAACATGAGTCATGTTCAAAAATTAGTATTCACTCTTTTAATTGTATGTGTTTTTATGTAAAAAAAAAAATCTGTAAAAAAAAATGTAAAAATCATCTGATCATAGTGGGTCTTAGTATTAGTAAACACTCTTTACACCCTACACCCTATTACACCCTATGACAAACTACAGCATATAACTTATTTATTATTTGTTTAATCAAAATGAAGCCAAAAATAATGTAAGCAATAGTAAGTACCCACTTACTGCTTCCACAGGATTTAAGGTGGTAAGTTGCAGCCAGGTGCTGCTAATCATCAGCTCATGATTAACTGTTTATCAGCAGGTGTGCATATCTCTATAAAAGCTTTTGGCAGTTTCCTGGTCTGGAGCAACCTGATGCCAAGAGAAAATTACATAAGCAATGGTCTTACAAAAGCAATTGTTGCTTCACATCAATCTGGAAAGGGAGATGTTTATTTGGAAGCTGTATTTCGGAAAATGTTTTCCAAACAATTTGGAGTTCATCGTTCTAAAGTGAAAAAGATTATTCACAAGCAGAAAGCATTCATGTTACCAATATTCACAGGAGTCAATGTCCCAGCATATTCACCCCAAGGTCAGACCACGCAATGCTAAGAGAAAAAAGAAAACAAGAGCTACATATCAGAACCCGTGTTAAATGTCAAAGTCCATGACAGCATAATTAGGAGAAGACTGAACAAGTACCATTTGTTTTGAACTGTTGACATGGAAGCACGGCTGAGGGTCACAAAACTGCATCTTAACAATGCTTCTGGAACAATGTCCTAAAGACAGATGAGACCAAAAAGTCTAGTTTTTTCTGGCCTTAATGGCCAGTACCATGTTTGGGGAAAACCAAACAGCATTTCAGCAGAAACTCCTCATATGCACTGTTAAACATGGGGTTCAGAGGTGATGATTTGGACTTGATTTGCAGCCCCTGGACCTAGGCACATTGCAGTCAAAAGTCAACAATGTATTCTTCTGTTAACTAAAGTATTTAGAAACCATCCGTCTTAAAGCTAAAGCTTGATTAAAATTGGATCATGCAACAGGACAATGATCCGAGGTACATTGATAAATCTACATCAGAAAGACTGAAAAATGAAAAAGAATCAGGTTTTTGGAATGGCCTAGTCAAAATCCAGACCTCAACCCAATTGAAATGCTGTGGCAGGACCTTAAGAGAGCTCTGCGTATGTGAATACCAGGGAAGCTCCATGAACTAAAGTAATTGTCAAGGAATACGCCTAGAGACTCCATTTTGTTTCCTTTTGTTTTCATTTGTAGTTTTTTATGTTGAACTTCATTTCCCAGAATGCACCTCAGTCAGGTGATGTAGCGCTCACCTGAACCGAGGTGGCTCATTAGTTTTGTTATAAATGTTCCTGAGTTCTACTAGTCCTTGTCTTGTATCTGTTTGATTTGCTTTGCTGTTCATTTTGGTTTGCTGTGTCAAGTTAAGTGGTTTGTTGTTTCCTTGTGTTCTTTAGTTCTGTGTAATCTTCAAGTCTTTGTGTATCTCCAAGTCTTTGTGTATCTCCAAGCTCCATGTGTAACTCCTAGCTCTATGTGCATCTCCTAGCCTGTGTAACCCCTAGTCTGTGTAGCTCTTGTTTGTCAGGTTTAGTTTGTCTTTTGTTTAAGTTCATTTTCTGTTCCCTTTGTTCCCTGTTTTGTGATTATTAAAAGAGTTTCACCTGCCATCACCTCTGCCACTATGCCAATCCTTTGACCCACGCACAGCTCCCGTAATAGAATGCAAGAGTGGAGGGGCCTCCCCTGGAAAATTTTGGGATGGGGGGGCTATGTGTCAGGGATCACCCCTAGAGGGCGCCAAATCGCCCACAGACTCCATTTTGTGTTTTGTGTTCATTTGTAGTTTTGTGTAAGACTCCATGTCCCAGAATGCACCTCGGTCAGGTGATGTGGCGCTCATCTGAACTGAGGTTGCTAATTAGTGTTTTTGTTATAAATGTTCCTGAGTTCAGTTTAGTCTTGTCTTGCATCTGTTCGTTTTGGGTTACTGTTTGTTCTTTGTTCATCTAAGGTTCCTGTTTGTTTTGGTATGTTGTTTGGCTCTGTGCTCTCCCTGGCTCTGTGTTCTCCCTGGCTCTCCGTGTTCTCCCTGTTCTCCCTGTTCTCCGTGTTCTCCTAGTCTGTCTCTCTGTCAGTTTGTAATGTCTAGTTCAGTGTAGCTCCATGTTTAGTTCACTCTGGGTTAAAGTTTGTCTGTTTTTTTGGTTCCCTGTTTTGTCTCATTAAAACCCTTTTGATCACCTTCACCTCTGCTATCTATGCCGCTCCTTCATCCGGCAAACAGTACCCGTTACAAAATGCAAGACCAAAAAAGTAATATAGCAGAGGAGCCTCCCCTGGGAAATTTTTGGGGGGGGGGCTATGACCGTGATGCCAGGGCAAGCAACATTCGTGGGAAGTCGGCTTGCCCTCCGGCGGAACTACTTGGAGCAGGCTGGAGCGAGTGAAGCAACTGCCGGCGGAGCAGTGTGTCCTCAAAAGGAGGAGAGCGAGGAGCATCAACAGCAGAGGCTAGTGCTCCAAAAGCTGGCAGGTCAGATCATCCAACAGATCAATGGGCGCACTGCTCCAGAACCAGCTCACCAAGCTCAACACACAGACTCCAGTCCGCCTCAGTGGAGGCCCTGAATCTCCAGTCCGCCTCAGTGGAGGCCCTGAATCTCCAGTCCGCCTCAGTGGAGGCCCTGAATCTCCAGTCCGCCTCAGTGGAGGCCCTGAATCTCCAGTCCGCCTCAGTGGAGGCCCAGACCTGCCAGAGAGCCCCAAAAGGCATGAGCCAGCTTCTCCGTTGTTCTGCATCAACAAGGTCAGCGAGCTTCCTCTTCCTCCGCCGCCGCCGTCCTGCGCCGCCGAGGTCAGCGAGCTTCTGCTTCCTCCGCCACCGCCGTCCTGCATCGAGGAGGACAGCGAGCTGCCTCCGCCACCGCACGGGTGCGAGGATGCCGCGCTCCTGCCTCCGCACGGGTGCGAGGACGCCGCGCTCCTGCCTTTGCACGACTGTCTCCTAGTCTGTCTGTCTCTGTCAGTTTGTAATGTGTAGCTCCATGTTTAGTTCATTCTGGGTTAAAGTTCATGTCTGTTTTTTTGGTTCCCTGTTTTGTGTCTCATTAAAACCCTTTTGATCACCTTCACCTCTGTTATCTATGCCACTCCTTCATCCGGCAAACAGTACCCATTACACTATGACTGTGAAGCCAGGGCAAGCAACCTTTTTGGGGAGTCGGCTTGCCATCCGGCGGAACAACTTGGGGCGCGCCGGAGCGACTGCTAGCGGAGCGCCTCGGAGAGAAGCTGGAGAGGGTGAGCATGTGTCTGCTGGTCATCAAAGGGTGGATGGCGTGGAGCTTCAACGGCGGAGGCTGGAGCCGGGGAGCTCATCTAGCAGATCAACATTTGCCGATTGATGGGAGATCAGGGCCAAATACAAACCCTGCTGGAGCTGGGTGCACTGCTGCAGGAACAGCTGGCCAAACTCAACAAAGAGGCAGGTGATGTCAAGGCCAGTGCCCAGTCTCCAGTCAGCCTCACTGGAGGCCCAGTCTCCAGTCAGCCTCACTGGAGGTCCAGACCTTCCAGAGAGCCCCGCTGCGGCCCCAGACATTCCAGAGAGCCCCGCTGCGGCCCCAGACATTCCAGAGAGCCCCGCTGTGGGCCCAGACAACCCAGAGAGCCCCGCTGTGGGACCAGACCTGCCAGAGTTCCCCGAAAGGCATGAGCCAGCTCCTCAGCTGCCTGGACTCGACGACATCGTGCTCTCTCCGGCAATCCTCCGCCTCTGTCCAACTTCGGGGATGTCGTGCTCCCTCCGCCGCCCACCTCGCCCACCCTTCCACCGTGCCTCGCGGTCGGCAGGGCCGGCATAGGACCTTGGGAGGGGGGTAATGTCAGGGAATACCCCTAGAGGGCGCCAAAGCGCCCAGAGATTCCATTTTGTTTTCATTTGTAGTTTATGTTGAACTTCCCTTTGTTCCCTGTTTTGTGATTATTAAAAGACTTTTACCTGCCATCACCTCTGCCACTATGCCAATCCTTTGACCCACGCATAGCTCCCGTAACACTACTGTTGTAAAGAAGAATAGGCCAAAATTCCACCAAATTGATCAGAGAAACTGATAAAATTATTTATTATTCTTATTTAAATTATTTATTATTATTGGATCTACAGGCTACTGAATTTTTGTTAAATAAATGATGGCACGGTAAAAAAAAGTTGGATCTGAGGGTGTATTTGCTAATACCCATACTAAAACCCACTACGATCAAATAATTTTTATGTTTTTAAATTTTTTTTATATAGAAACACCTAGAATTAAAAGAGTAGGTACTAGCTTTTGAACATAACTGTAATCTTCGTTGCTTTTCCATCACGTAAACAGCAAAGCTAAAACAATTATGTTTAGTTAGTAAATTAAACAATTTCATACTAAACTAAAGCTATATAGTTAACGTAAATAATTAATCCCTGGATTTGTACTCAACCAATTAAAAACAGTTTTATAAATACCAATTCACTAAAAGTCTTCTATTTGCAGGACTTGAACTTACCTTGTGTGATTTATCTTGTTTTGTTTACTTCACCTGTTATGTACTGTATGTTCTCATTAATTACCTAACTGACTGGGCTTAAAAGCCTTGCCATTTTCCTTCAACTTCACTTAGTCCTGAGGAAGCCATACTGCATGTAACTTGTGCTCTAGTTTTTTGGCCTATATAAGTCTTGAATATTTTTATGTATTCCTTTTGCTTCTGAATCTGTGGGTTATTACTTGGCCTTCATGGATTGCTGATTAGAACGAAGTTGTTTCTTTTGAAAATTCTGAACTATTTTTTCCCTTGCTTGGACTCCCTGCTGTTTTGCACTCAGACTGTTTTTATTGTTTATTTTGTTGCCACAATTTCAAAGTAAAGAGTGTTTTATCTTTATTGCTGTCTTCTGGTCTGTTCAGCAACATGTTTCCAAGTGTGCCTTGTAACTCCCCATTATAGCACACTTTCATCAGTAAACCAGGTTTGATCATCAGTTTGGGAGTAGCCATAACACTACGTGTATTCTTTTATTATCTATTTATGATCTATGTCCTGTGACAACTGACTGAACAGCCAAAATGATGCATGCAGACAATAACTCATCTGGCATTGACTTTGTAATGTAGTGTATATTTATCCATTATTTGTTGGAATGTTAGTGTGATTTTTTTAGAGAGCAGACTCAGACAAAGAGGGATATATATGTTGCACCTTTATGATACATGGCATGCTGTATATGAGGTGGTAAGGGAAAATGCATTACATGTTCACATTTTGTCATACTATTAATGGAATTGCCTATACTATGACCTGGGGATAGTATCATAGATATCACAGATAGAAGGGTGTGTGTGTGTTTGTGTGTGCGCGTGAAGGTAAGAGAAGGGAGTGTACACAAGTTTTTTATAATAAACAGTACACGCATGCTGTACACACATGCATACAAACACAAAATAAAATATGTTTTATGCGCACACACATGGTCACAGTGTTATAGTAAACAGTACACGCGTGCACGGATGTTGATTATACCATTGAGAGACGCGCACAAAGACCGAGCAGGGGAGATGATTACCCACAATTCCGCAGCACAAGAGAGAGAAAAAACATTGGCTCAGTTGTTATCATGTGACGCTCGGCATCAAAACAAGAAGCGCATACATGCTACATGATACTTGGTATTCGTAAACCAAGACTTGTTCGTTTTCCAAGTCAAAATTTATTAAAAATCTTTGCTCGTCTTGCGGAACACTCGCAAACTATGTGACTCACAATCCGAGGTTTCTATAATCACTATAATTGTGCTTTGGCTTGCAAACATGTTATTTACTTTTGAGCAGTGGAAAGTGATTTGTTGGCTTGGGTCTACCAGGTGACATGTGTTGTGATTAAAATTGTCTGATGTCTGTTGCCACTGTGTACCATGGAAGATCCAGAACTGGGTAAAGGTGAAGAGTCTGTTTCTGCACTGCACATGAGAGTAGCTCCTCAGAGACGTATTGTGACATTGTTGGCCAGTAGATGATGTTTCTGGTTCTATGTTTAGTTGCTTTAGAACCTGACTGTCCGTTGTAAACAATCTTTATATATTGTTTCTGAGTCCAGGGATTGACTGCCTTGTGGCCTTTTATTACAATCTTATTTTTCACCATGAGTCCATCCATGTAGGAAAAGAAGAGACAGACTGCTGGCTTGAGCTGGTTTTCTTTGCTTGGCCATCTTCATTTTATCACAGCACAGAATCTGAATCACTTCATCCGCTTCTGTCTGCATCCTGAGAGGGCTGTTTCCTTATCCTTTCTAATCTATCAAGGATAACAGTATAATCTACAGTGTCAAAAGATGCACTAAGGTCAAGCATCACAGGCAAGGAGACACAACTCCGATCAGAGACCAATAATAGGTCATTTACCACTTTAACCAGAACTATCTCTGTACTATGATAAGGCTTAAAACCTGACTGATAAATTTGTAGATATGAGGAAAAGCTTCTGTGCCACACCCTTTCCTAAAATCTTGTAGATACTATAAATGGGAGATTTGATGTTGGCCTATATTTGACTGGCATTGAGGACAGGATGTGCCCGGGACGTCGCTCGCGTGGAATGTAATTGCACACTCATAAGAGAATTTTTAAAAGATTCCACTAAAAAAATAATGACTTTAAAATGTCATAATATTAACATATCAAGAATAAAACTGATAAAAAAAATCATCAAGAGTAAATGATCACTTAAGATACTCATATATCTGGACTTAATTAGGATATCTAAAATGTAACTCCGATACCATGCAATACAGCCATTAACATGGGCAGCATTAAGAGCATATCCTTCAAGTAAATTATAAGACTAAATGTAACTAACACAAAGTTATGAAAAAAAAAAAAGAATAAGAAACCTGGCAAGGTAAAAACACTTTTTTCAAAGAAAGACACAGGGACCCCACACATGGAAACAAAGACTTGTTGCCATGGAAACATAGACTTAGTGTTCTACAGGAGGATATTAGCCCCCTTTTTCTTCCTTTCATATACAGGAAGGGTAAATATTAAAGAAAGAGTTGGGAACAGAGACAGTGTCTGTTCTATAAATCGCTTTGACAGCATGCCCTCTGACTTATGAGGTTTCATGAGATGACTTTTAGAGAGCTATCTGTATGTGAGTGACAATCAAACCAATATATGTCATGTAATATTTGAAATAAAATGGGCCAAATCAGCCCTGCAAAACATGCACAACTAGTAGTAAAACCTAGGAGATATATTCTGTTGAGGAATTACTGAAAAAGGAAATGGTAAAGTCTGTATGCTCTGTAAGCATAAACTGTCTGGCAAAAAAAGACACTTTTACAGAAGAGCACATTAAGCAAAGAAAACATTAAAATTACTGAAATTGTGTTGAGAAGCATCCAAAACATTATTAAGACCTAGAAGGATAGTAATGAACTATCAACTTTGCCGATAAAATGGGGTCAGAAAAAAAATCACAAATGACCATGATCAGAAAGCTCTTAAATCTTGGTGAAGCTGCATTCTAAAACATCAGAGAAATCAGTAGAATTCATAGCTATGTTTAATCGTGAAACTAAGAGCATTTTCACATGCAGCTGTTTGGCCATAAAAAGACCACTTGTTGCTGAGGTTAATAGAAAAAAAAAACAATCCTTTGAATTGCTAGGCTGCACAACGAATAGAATTTGGAGAAAAGTCAAGAGGTCAAGTAAATCCATTTTTCATATTCTAGAGAT
>JAAGKR010006022.1:0-46289 GCA_011419295.1 Clarias macrocephalus
ATCAGATAAAAAATATCCTGCAGACCTGTACAGAGTCTCTCCAATTACTTCATTCTCTCTCTGCAAACCCAAAGCAGCTGTCAATTTCATACAAATCTTACTATGTGGCTACTACGTGTCTGTGCCACTCCTGTGCTGGTACGATAGCATGTGGCCTGAGGTGATCCTGTGCTGCTGATAAACTTTGCACAGCAATGGTCAGAACATACTGTATGTACTCCTAATGTGCTGCCCTGTCAAATAAATTGGCCAGTGACTGTACTTTCATTTTTAACATCTTTCACAAGATTATCATTATATGACTCTGATCATGACCAGGATTTACTTTACATGTCTTGCTTCTGCAAAGTCTGTTCATTTGTTCTACTGATCATTATGACCTGTGGAAAAAAATACGAAATGAGATAGTGTATTTGTGTGTTTGTAAGCATTTGTGAAAACTTGTAAGTCAACTGTGTTGTTATAGAGAATAGAATCCCTTAAATAATGCATTTTGATTGTTTATACATATTTCTATACGTTATTACATATACTCTAATAAGTTACTCCTGTGAACTGCTCCTACAGTATGTATGGACAAGTGTGAGGGGTGGATTGTAATGGATGGACATCCCATTCAGGGTGAACTTTAACCGTGATTCACCCTATGGGATGGGCTTGACCATAATCTAGACCAGAGTAAACCATTTTCCTATGTCCATGTAATTTTGCATGTCTCTTCTTCTTTGTTATATTATAATAGTTAATATACACCATTACTCTCAGATTTTCAAAGTTATCAAATAAATTATTGTATTTTTCAACCTTTTTACAAATATTAATCTGAAAATGGGTAATAACATAATTCCAATATATTTTCCATATACATTTAGAGAAAGTAAAGGAATTGGCTGCAAAGTTCTACTAAGCAGCTAAATACAGAGTGATTGTGTGCCAGTCTGGCAATTCCCCTTTGACCTGTTTCATCAGCAAGTTGTTTCTACCCACAGAACTGCCTCTCAATTAATGTTCTTTTTATATAAGCCACTTTTTAAGCCTCTCTGTCTTTAACTTTATATAAAAGGATTATTGAATATGAGCAGGTGCACTGAAAAAAAGACCACATTTCCACTCAAGTAAAATATGTAAATTGACAGCAAATAAATACAGCAATAAGAATATATTCAATATGATATATACATTTGTATATTATCAATATGTCAAAGCTGCTAGAGGCCAACATCCTTTCCTTGAGAGTGTTCCAAAAAGTGGATTATTGAAGTGAATGATCATTTGAACAAAATCAAATGTTATCAACTTGTTCATTACTTTTTATTTAAACAAGCACATCAAATGAAACACACTTACAGCTGATACCGCTGTATTATATTGTACTGATATTGTGATCACTCTCTCACTCACTCATCGTCTATACAGCTTTATGCTGTATACAGTGTCGCAGGGGGCCTGGAGCCTATCCCTGGAGACTTACGGCACTAGGCGTGGTACACCCAGGGTGAAAGTCTATCACAGGGCACACACACACACACTACAGGCAATTTGGGAACTTTGCCAATTAGCCTAATCTGCATGTCTTTGGACTGTGGGAGGAAGCCCACCAAGCACTGGGAGAAGATGCAAACTCCATGTGACGGGAATCGAACCTGGACCCTGGAGGTGCAAGGCAAGACCACTACACCACTGTGTCTCCCAAACGACAATATATTAGATCCTAATCCGGGGACCTCCTTCCATGGACCATTAACATTATAGTGTATTTATTGCTTTTACACACCTGATTAATCTAAGAAATAGTTGCGTTATTTAGAATAAAACAACAAAATGTTCTGTATAGCACAGAAGCCGACGTTGGAGAGCAGTGTGACATTACTGCCACCTGCTGGTGAGTTAATGCAAAAGCAATTTCCTTTCACAAATGGAAACTATCCATGACTATCAGAAAAAATGGACTTTTCATTAATATATATATATATGTGTGTGTGTGTGTGTGTGTGTGTGTGTGTGTGTGTGTGTGTGTGTGTGTGTGTGTGTGTGTGTGTGTGTGTGTGTGTGTGTGTTCAAAAGTTAGTATCCCCTCTTTTCTTCCAAGGTGATCTTGCATACGACCTCAGACGAATAACAGCATTTAACATTCTTCACCTTATTATTTAAATATTACATAATTATTTAACAATTGGACAATACTAAATACCCGCTTCCAGCTTCCACATGATTTAAGAGGGAAAATTGTGGGGTTGCTGGTCTTAACACACACCTGAATGCCAAGATGGAAGTACATAAGCAATGGTCTTAGAGAAATAATTTGTTGCTGCACATCATTTGGTAAATGGTTATGAAACTCCTAACAATTTGGAGTATGACATTCTACAGTGAGAGATATTTTTCACAAGTCAAAAGCATCCAAGACAGTTGCCAGTCTTCCTAGGAGTGGACATCCTAGCACAATCACTCCAAGATCAGACCATGCAAGCAGCATTTTTACAGCCTTTTTGCATTGCTGTAATAAAAAAAAGAGACTGATAAAGTCATACAGGAAATGATTCCTCTGAATTTATGGCTGCTAAAAGTGGATCTACAAGCCCTTAAATCATGGGGTACTATTGTACTGTTTATATTGTATTGTTGTATATGTTGAATCACCATGGACAGATGATTTCTGTTTCGATTATGGCCAAGGCATTATTTCGATAAGCTTATGCAATGTCACAACATTTAGTTCTACCTAGCATCTGATTAATTTATTTCCCAAAGATTTCTCAATGGGTTTAAGGTCTGGGTTCTTTAGTTTCCAATCCATGTGTGAAAATCATGTCTCATAGTTCCTCACAGCTACTATTTCATACTTTTAACCCAACAAATCATGGTCATCATCATCTTGGAATATCTCTCTGAAATCGGGTAAAAAAATAAAAAAAATACACCATTTATGGAAAAACCTGCTCATTCAGTATATACTGTACAGGTAATCAATTACCTGACCTAATTTTTAGGCACATAAAAAAACCTATACCTGATCATAACCCTGCCTCCACAGGCTTGTACTGATCCACCCTCCATTGCACTAGGCATCTGGACTCATCAGGCCACATGACCATTTTTCAAATCCTTCACAGTTCATGCCTTATGCGTCCTAGCAAACTGAAGCATTTCTTTTGATTAGCCTCAAGAATAAGTGGTTTTGTCAAGAATGCACAGAAGTTTCATCCCAATACTTTGAGTTCTTTTTGTATTGTGCATGTGGAAATTGTCTGACCTACACTGTTAAACATAGGCATGAGTTTTACAGTATTTTAATTTGATTTCATGAAGTGTTTAAGTGACCTCCCATTATGCTCATTCAGTCATTTCCGACCATACTGAGGTAGTGAAGATGATTTTAAAATTAAAGAGCATTTTAAAATTCTTTACCCAATTTTTTCCCCTAGTTCCCCAGCAATCTCCTTAGCTGTTTTCTTTTCTTGTTGCAGGACAATTATTTGACCCTTCTGAAACAGATTAACATATTTGCCACATGGTTGATTAAGAATTGAGGAGCTATTGACTGCATTAGTTAGGGATAAATAACTTGTTGCTAGCTGAACCTTATTAATCCTTGCAGTAATTATCCAATAGAAGGCTCTTAACTATTTGCTTAGTTAAATCCAGGAGATGACTTTTTTTCTGGCCAGGCGGTGTATATTCCAACACAGAATTTAAGAAAAATTACTATTCATCTCAGGCAACAATATCTCTTTTTTCCATATTCTTTATGTGACATTATATTAATATTGCCCGTAAATAGTTGAGTTTTTTAAGCATATAATTACAAAATTCACAAAACTTTTTTTAAATTAATTTATAATCTATATTGTATAATCTAATCGATATCACAGTATCATAGAAATGCTTCACTTGAATATTGGCATATTCCAGATGTTTCCTAGAGGTGATTGTACTTGAGTAATATGGCTAAATGAATGTTGTGGGACTACACTGTAAGTTTTGTGTAACCAAAAATGGCCAGATATATGTATTTATGAACTATATTTATTCTGCATTTTGAGCTGTTTGCATGATGCATTGTAAGTAGCCTACACGACATTCTATAGCACCAATAATCCAAATAATTTCCGAACAAACCAATCACTTTCACTATACTTCTTTGATTAAACACTGCTTATATAGCACTTTCTCTTAACCATTTTATAAGATTGAAATGGACTGTGTAAAACTTTGCTATAAACTGCAATATCTTTTCATAAATATAATATTTTGAAGAATTCATTAGGAACGCATCATAAGTAACAAGTAATTAACCTGTTTGAAGGTTATTATACCAATTGCCTTTATATAAATTAATAATAAAAATGGATATAAGTTAACTGACAAATGTAACATTTAATTTGTATTTTATTTCTGACCAGCTTACTTTAAAAAAGCACTGGTTACGCATACCTTATATCTGTCTTACAGAAAACATACAGTGCATCTGGAAAGTATTCACAGCACTTCACTTTTTCCCTATTTTGCTATGTTACAGCCTTATTACAAAATAAATTTAATTCATTATTTTCCTAAAAATTCTACAAACAATACCTCATAATGACAACGTGAAAAGATCTTTGCAAATGTATTAAAAATAAAAAACAAAAATCACACGTACATACAGTAAATATTCAGGTTCAGGTGCAGGTGCATCTATTTTCCACCGATCATCCTTGAGATGTTTCTACAACTAGATTGGAGTACACCAGTGGTAAATTCAGTTGATTGGACATGATTCGGAAAGACACACACCTGTCTATACAAGGTCCCACAGTTAGTGCAAATCAGAGTAAAAACTCAGCCATGAAGTCTAAGGAATTGTCTGTAGACCTCTCAGACAGGATTGTATCGACGCACAGATCTGGGAAAGGGGACAGAAAAATCTCTGCAGCATTGAAGGTCCAGATGAGCACAGTGGCATCCATCATCCATAAATAGAAGAAGTTTGGAAGTTGTAGAAACATCTCAAAGATGATCAGTGGACTAGAAAGTGGATGCACCTGAGCTCAATTTTTTAGTCTCATGGCAAAGGCTGTGAATAATGATTTTTTTTTGTTGTTGTTGTTGTTGTTGTTGTTGTTGTTGTTGTTGTTGTTGTTTTTATCTTCTTTCTCATTTTTAATAAATTTGCAAAGATTTCAAACAAATTTCTTTCAATTTCAAAATTGATTTGTAGAATTTTGTAAAAATAAATAAATAATGAATTTAATCTCCTTTGAAATAAGGCTGTAACATAGCAAAATATGAAGCGCTGTGAATACTTTCCGGATGCACTGTACAGACTTAAAGTAACTACTACACCAAACATGTGTGCTTAAATGAAACATTGATTTAGAGTCATATTAGAAACAATAGAAAGTCCCAAAACTGAGAAGGTATTTAAAGGGACCGTGATTTTATTTCTTGTTGGACTAAAACCTTTAGTTTGTTTACATTTTAGTAGATTATTTTAATGTTTATAAAAATTGTCCACAGAATACACAACAAACTAGACAATGAATGAATGAATCAATTAATGAATTAACATATTTACTTAAACATGCAAAAAAAAACATTTAGAATAGCAAGTGATGAATCTTTTTCTTATGTCTGGTTAGAAACAAAGGTTGCATTAATCAGCATATTCTTAAACAAAGGTGGGAAAATTAAAGTTTAACAAAGCACAACCGATGATGTGCCAAGTAGTTTAATTTGAAATGTATGTGTAATATTTTGAGGCAGGCCCTTCGTCCCTATACTTATAACTCTGATCTTCCTCTGTCCCCTTCATCCTGACCCAGTGTACAGACGATTATTTCTTGTTTGCACACATGTATGTCTGTTTACGGCCAGTTCTCCTGGTAACAAGCACAATACTCAGGGTTACTTGTAAAAATTGTCCTTTTACCTTTTTTTCCCAGAGAAAGATGATGCAGGAGTTTAGAGAGAGGTTGATTACTATGTGTGCTGATGTAGTCACTGAATTGCAAATCTCAGGTTTTTTTCTTACCTTTCTTAAAATATGGCAAGAAGGTTTAATGTGAAATCCAGTGGCTACAAATAAGTGATACAATGCCAATCTTATGACACTATGTACACACATCCACACACTCATTCAAACCTATGGTCAATTTACAGTAGCATAGCCAGTCTGTCTTTGGAAAACTCACAATCAAACCAAGCATCATGGAGCTGTGAGATGCCACAGCCCTTGGGGAGACACTGTGCCACAATTTCTCCTCATTATCATGCCATCATTTAATAATGCTATTATAAGTTATTTATTTTATTACTATTATATTAGATTTAATAGATGATAAATTATATCCCAAACACTAGTCAGTTTTTTTTAACCCTGTAATATGATTCATCATTCAGAAAGCAGATATTTGGAAACATGCATAAACTGTTAAAATTAAGTTAATTCAGTGCCTGAATGATTTCAGTACTGGCAAATTGAGACAGATATTTTAACCTCACTCTCGTCAGATGTTATTTGTAGTTCCGCTAGAGGGCAGTGCTGCGTATTTAATGAACATTTCATCCGCGTCACATTCTGCCCTGAACTTGACCTTGTAAGAACAATGCAGCCACACTGTGTGATGGGAATTACGTGTTACAGCGTTCATTAACAAACATCCTAAGGTGTTACGTCCAGTAATAGTACGATATAATTTGGTAATCTCTATTTAAACCTCATTCAAACACTTTGCCCAAATACTGTACTGCAGCTATAGTTTATCAAACTGTCTGTCTCTTTGCTAATTAGTTACAGAGACATACTCATCCCCTACACATTTCCGATATTTATACTCGGGTTCTTCATGTAAACAGGCACACACGCACACGCACACACACACACGCTGCTGCTGAGCTGCCAGTAGTGGTCTAGAAACCCAGAATTTGTACTGAGACTAAGTGTTAAATGCCAAAGACCCTGGACGTCATTCCACGATGTCTCTGAAATTGTTTCATACGCAGGTGTGAATAAAAAAATTTCCAACTTTTTTTTTATTGTGTCCACATTTAGTATGAGAGAGGTGCTAAATGAAAGATAAATTAAGGCATTGTTGTTGCAATAATAATAATTATGATTATTATGATTATCATTATGATGACTTTATTATACTGATTTGTTTTGTGACATTTTGCCAATTGATTCACAAATCTCGACCCTAAACATTGTTCTAATTATTACATTATTTAGTTCATAAATATCCTGAATATGCCTTAACCTTTGTTAATTGTGTTGATGGCTTCTTTCAGTCCAGATTGAAGAGGAAAGCCAAAACAACACTGTAACATTGACACAGTGCAATGGAGAAAATAATAAAGATGAATAAGATGTGCATAATGTTGCTTTCAATCAGACTGAAATAAAAATTTTAAAAGTTGAAAAATACAAATTATTTGACTATTTACAGTTTTTTTAATTAATCAGGAAATTATTATAAGGTTATTATTATTATTATTATTATTATTATTATTTACATTATACCTTGTGTTTATTTGTGACAAGCTGAAAAATAATAAACACTTGCAATAATGCATGGTGTTTTTAGATCTCGAAATAACCCATATCACATTCCCTTATTTTTCCACATATTGAGATTTTTATTACAATTTATAAAAACGTATTTTCATTTCATTTTTTTAACACTCCGCCGTTTGCACACACGCACTCACACACCATAGGTTTTGTGTTTTGTGTTTTTTTTTATCCCTTGTTCATTGTTATATAACTGATAGACGAACATATGATAGAAATATATGGGTCGTTTAAAATGCATGAACACAGCCTTAAAAATCAGCATTTAGCTAAATAGTGAAGTGACGCTGATTTTGCTTCCTGAGCTGCATCCTCAGTCACTGTGTGAGTGGAGGCTGATGGAGGAGGGACGGTTGCCATAGGTACCTGGCATCGTGCCAGAGAGGTATGAAAAGCCATTTGCATGTATTTAAATGATGCATGAATAATTTACTAGAGAGGCCTCAAACCAGGGCATCAATAGGCAGTCGGACACACACACACACACACACACACGCGCAGACCACATTGCTCTTGTCCAGTGCCTGTGTGGGAACTGAGAGGAGGTCATTAGGGAAGGATGGAGGCGGAAAAGAAGTCTTTTAATGAGTCAAGTTTGAAATGCAGCGCTGAAGGAGAAACAGCAGCGCGTATTGTCCTGGCTTTTCCTCCTGTCTACCTTTATTTTCACCTCTCGTTGACACTTGTTTGCTGAAGTCTTTGAGCAGTGGAAATGATAGAAACGTTATGGAGCTCTCATGCTTGCTGGTGGAAGAATATATATATATATATATATATATATATATATATATATATATATATAATTTTATTTTATATTTTTATTTTTTTTTACTCAGAAACACGGAAAGTGTGGGCTTGTTGTGCCGGACCTCGAGGCAGCATTCATAAATGTGACCACTTTAACACTCTGGGTGACATTAAAGGGCAACATAAACAGCCCGTTTAAAGTAAACGAAAGCAGCAAAAACAATCGAAAAAGGCGCACGACGTCAGGAATTCAACCAAGACAATAAATTCTGCCAAAATCCTCATTTTATGCAGCCTCATAATTCCGTACACTTGTCCCTGTCCCCTCAGCCCACAGCCCAGTTTCTGACACTCTCGTTAATTTGGTGAGACGGAGCAGACTGACTGTGGTGCTGCTGCTGAATTACACCGTATTATACCGAGCCGATATTAAAGCTGCTCTCCGCCAGTCCCGGTTCGGTATAATGCGCTGTTACAGCACGACCACCACCGCCAGTCCGCTCAGCTTTAGTTCCAGCTGTAGATGGCCCACATTCTTAAAGAGCCTCATACGACTTGAACATAAATAACACATAATTGACAAACCTTCTCCACGGCCTCTTGTAAATTTCGAATCAAAAGATTATAGACAACACTTTTTTTTCTTTTTTTCTTTTTTTTGCCACTGCGCCACTCTTGCGAGCACTGATTTGACGAGATGCATTAAGAAGAAATGGGATGCCCTATAGAATGTGCCATTCAGATGAAGGCAGTGAAGAGGGAGAAAAGAGCCTCCAATTTCATTAATAAAAGGCTAGACAAAGAGAGTCAGGAAGGAGGAAGGAGAATAAAAGCGAATGCATCATTTTTTTTTTTAAATATCTCGTGCACATTCATAGTGGACATCAATAATGCACGTATAGCGTAGTACCAGAATAAAATACTCATTAAACTCATATTATAGAACTACTCCTAAAGCTGCTCATCATATAAATATATACACTATATATCCAATCTGAGGTTTTATTTATTTTTTAAGATAACTAAAGTTGCATGTATCTGTATTTAATATGTTGATAATATAGAATAAACACTTCTACATATTTATCTATAAAAATATCTTTTTATATCTTTGTGTTTAGAAATATTGCATGCATTTTTGTAGGAAAAATATAAATGTGGTGAAAGTATAAAATGTGCAACCATCGAGATTCGACCCCAGAAACAAGCAAAGCTAGAGTTTAGTATCTTGTTTCTGAAATATGGCAGTTAAATCTCTGCAAGAGAGCTTGTCTTTTATTATGTATCATATATCTTCTGATCTTGATATTCTGATTCGATAGATAGATAGATAGATAGATAGATAGATAGATAGATAGATAGATAGATAGATAGATAGATAGATAGATAGATAGATAGATTTTAATAACGTCCTCTAAATCAGGAGAACCCTGTCAGGTACCACTTTAAAGAAAATATTTTTTAAAGAAAGAAATTGACGTACAGATTTATTTTTATAAATAAATAAATCATATTGTTGACATAGAGACAATAAAATTTTAGATATTTAATGAAGACAATATTTTTGTTCATTCAGTTCAATTACTTTTCATAAGCCAATTGTTAATTACCTGACTTTTTCTGTAACTGACATTTAGTTAACATTGACTTTAAAAAGGTTGGCTTGGGTCTTCGCTCACTGTAACAAAAATTTAATGAAAATAAATTAAATGAATCCAGCGTTTTCTGTGCAATGGTTTAAGGTTCTTATCTTTGACACTCCCTTAGGCTATACTTTGTAAAACAAAACAAAAAAAAAACCCGAAAGCTTTAATTTTATAGAAATGTTATAAATATGTTTTGCTTTAATTATTACACAAGGTGAGTGAGCTGAGATCACGTGACGGGATTGAAAAGTCGAAGTGTGGCGTGTGGAAGGTGGCTCACAAGACGCGACTTCACCTTCGGTAACACACAAACACACACGCATACGCTCACACACTGCTTATGGTAGTGAGGGAAGGTGAGGCGTTTCCGTCAATGCGTGTAAGAGTGACGTGCTCCATAGAGCTGAGGAAAGCTTGCGTGTGTGTGTGAGTGTGTGTGAATGCGGGGCCATTCAGAGGCGCGCGCGTATTGGAGCGTACAGGCCTGCATGGTTTTGCATGAGAAAAGCTGGGGTCCTGTGAATCCTCTGCTCCCTCTGTGTGTGTGTGTGTGTGTGTGTATTCAATAGCAGCAGCATGGTTAGCATGACAAACTGCACTTCAAGTTCACAGGCCTCACCCCCCCTACCCACCCCCCACAACACACACACACACACACACACCCTGCATAAAACTAGAGTGCAAACTCCATTATTATTAAAACTAATATTAAACCATAACTAATATTATTAATAATAAAGGGACTGCACCTATAAATAATAATAATAATAATAATAATAATAATAATAATGCAACAACAACAATAATAATAATAATAATAATAATAATAATAATAATAATAATACATTTAATATAGGAACAGTTGTAAAAATGTAAGAGAAGTCTAAATCACATTCAATTTTATTTTCTAAATTGTTTACCCAAGAAATACTAAACTATACTTACAGTATATCTGCACATTTTGTTTATAAAATGATTTTTCAGCTGTTTATTAATGATAAATTATCATGATGTCTCAGATGAACAAACCTCTTTCTCTTTCAAACTTTTCTGTTTCAGACTGCTATCCTATACACAGTGACAGCAGTGTGGATGATTTATTATTTCCTGGGTGTTCAAAATCACAATTATATTACACTGAGACTTCCTAGTGGAAAAAAAAGTAAAAAAAAAATTTGCCCTTAGACACTTTTTTCGTTCAAAATGAAAAGCTGTCATGAATAATGTCATCAGGACGGTCAACAATATTTGTCGTTTATTTGTATAGCTACATCAAGAAAATAAACAATGCTGTTTATTCCATTGATGAGGTTATAAATTGTGAATATAAAAAATATAAGAACATGACAATTGTTTTTTTTTTCTTATAAAAAAAGTAAAGACACCTTGCTAAAATTTTTCTTTTCTGCTATGCTTTGAAAATAATGTTTTAGTATGGGCCTAATTTTGCTGTATATAGTCATCAGTGCATTTAATCAGAGATAGACCTGAATCTACTCCTTAAACAACTGCATTTCTGGGTGCAATCATTACTCTTCCTTTATTATATTTTAATAATATACATGTAAGTCGAAGCATTAGACTGAAGAAACAGGAACAAAAATGGTGGATAATAGGAGTAATTATCATGGTGATACTTCTTTCTGCTGCCTGACATCACCACTATGAGCAAGCCTGGCTAATAACATGGTGCTAATATGTGAGATCTTCTCACTTGCCCCTCCCTTCCTTGAAATGGCAGAGAGAGAGAAAAAAATGTGTGGCAGAATTACTAAAGAATAGTGAAAGATGTGTCCAGATTGATCTGTTCAGCGCTCCGTATCCGTGCAGCCGATAACTGAAGGGAGGGATGTGTGTATAAGTGTGTGTGTGTGCGTGTATGTTGGTGGGTGGGTGCATGTGTGAGTGTGGGCTGAGTGTTTCAGCCCTAATCTCCTGGTCCATGATGAAGAAAAGGCCTGTGCTGTGTGGCTTTCTGCTGCTGAGAGTAAGAAAATCTGCCATGCTTGGTAAGCACGTGTATCAGACCATCTCACGGCCCACTGGACGCTCTGTGGGTGGCCCAAACTCCCCACCACTCACTGACCCGGGCCTGGAGGAGGATAATCTCTCCTGCTCAATGTTTTCAGGCCATAGCCACGCTCCCAGGTCAGGATGTGTTAGCGGGACACAGGATGAGAGTGGATGTGGGGGGTTTGGACACAAGGGGCAGGTTTGAGTGTGAGCACTAGCGTGTGTGCTGCAGGGCACCGAGGCAGCTTCTGTACAGGAAACACTGTAGAAAGCGGGATCGCCAATGAAGCAGGTCAGGAGGGATTGTGTGTGGGTTTATGTGTGTGTGTTTGTGTATGTGTGTGTATGTCTCTATGTGCAGCTACTTTGTACAAGCATGGCAGCTTGAGAACTTTACATTTAACAAACACCACATTTGATACCCAGCCATTCTTCATAGAATTGAGATATTTGTTCTTATCAAATTAATCTATAAAACAACACAAATCATTTCATATAAAGCATAACATTCTAAACCAGGGTCTAAAAATGAATTTAAGTTTTTATATTTGAACACATTGGAATATTATTGAGCGCATAATCTTATGCAGATATGAACACTAACTATAGTGGCACTACACTGTGAAGTGTAAATAAAAATTAATTAAGTAAAATATATTTATGGAAAGAAAAGATGATTTCCATTTCATTTATAATGAGATACATTTTTATATTGTTTTGAACAACCATAAGTAAAAAAAAACACAACACAATAAAGTCAGGTTTCAGATTTATTGTTTGTTCATTTTGATTGGCACATTTATTACTAAAAAATTCAGACATAACATACAACTGCAAAGAATATCAGAGATGTAACAGGAGACAAAAGAAAAACAGTATGTTAACCATACAAGCCAAGAAAATTCTATGATAAACTTATGACAATACGGATGTCATGATTTGTATAAACAGATTTAACTTTTTTCGTCTGTGTGCAAAAATGGAAGTATGTTTCCATATCACCGTCATAAAATATGTAGTACTTTATCATGTGTACAAATGGTAGTATAATGATTTGAGGCAATATAATCCTAATGGGGGAAAAATGAAAACCTACTTGCTGCAAATGAAAAAAAAATTACAACATAGGAATATTTTTTCCGCTGACTAACCTGCAGCCCAAGGTTGATTTTAAATAAAAAGAATTTGAAATGATCTATTTGGTATTAATATGTATGCAAGGCCAATGTCTTTTCTATTTATACCATTATGATCAGAAACTTACCTTATTGAAATACTCACCAGTATGAAAGCAAATGAAAAATTCTTTGACAGTAAAATTTTACTGATGTTATCAGAGCTGCAGATCACTGAGATTTTCTCAGAACAGCACACCGATCTCCTGAAAAGACAAAAGTCAAACATCTGCCCATGTAACACGCTCATATGCATTATAATATACAGTACATATTTGTGTATATATCTGTTATATTGCAATTTATATCACATTATGGTTCAGTTCTTAAATCTGATTGGTCACAAGCTGTTAACGAAACAGTGCCTCTGACAGTAGCTCCAGCTGCAAGGATTACATTCATTTAATTGTTTCTATAATAAAAATATATTTTACTTTATACATAGTGTTGTTCTTTAAAAAAAAAAAAAAAGAAAAATTGTTGATAATAGAAATTTTTTATTTGGTATAAGAGGAATAAAACCTGTCATGGTGGTAATGATGTTTGGGTAATGTGTTGTAGATGTACTTCTCTAAAACATTTAGTGTTTTATTATTTTCATATATTATTACACAGAAGTATAAAAGTGTATACGTTATAATACACTACATATCCATACGCATATATAAAACAATAACTATGACTATTTATTGTGTTAACGGTGAGTAACTGGGAAAGCTTTACAATAACCAAATGCATTTTCTCTTTTTCATTTTCTCTTTTTGCTTCCATTCAGTAAGAATGTATAAATAATAATAATAATAATAATAAATTATTATTATTATATATTGTTTTACACATTAAATAAATAAAATGAATACACTGCTATTCCAAATAACTGACTGTGTTGCTTTAAAGGTGTGTGTGTGTGTGTGTGTGTGTGTGTGTGTGTGTGTGTGTGTGTGTGTGTGTGTGTGGATGAGGTGTGGTTACAGTGGGGGCAGGGAGCTGACTGACAGCACATGGATGCTGGGGAGCCTCAGATGATGCTGCGGTTGCGTGTCTATAGCCACCGCCACGCCAAAACGGATGCGGATGTGTTTACAAGCAGATAGGTCGAGGGGTGGGGAAGCAGAGTTTATCAGCTCTGTGGGTTGACCCTGAGCCTAGAGCCAGACAGGGGTCAGGGGTAAGACTGTCTGGGCACTGGGTTTGACCCCAGGCTTTACCCGGGAGCATGGGACAAGTGGGGGGGATGGAGGGACTTCTGGTTCCAGTCTAGGGCCCTTAATGTTTCCTCTGGGGACTGGGAAGCAGACAGGGGATGACTGTGGCTACTTATTCATCAGCACTTAGCACTGTGGGCTCGTGTCCGCTTCGTCATGGTGCACAGTCATGCATGCACGTGGAAATATGATTAAAACCAAACACAATGTCTGTGACATACATGAGTATCATGTATGTATGTGTGCATTTATATCTGTATTTTTGAACATGCTACCAGTGGATAAATTATTTCAAGAGGATCAAATACATCAGCAGAACAAATGAGAAAGGGGTTTTCTCTAAAATACAGTCCATTGCAGCAGAGGAGACATGAAGAGGAAAGACAGCACAGTGATGTAACAAAGTCAACCAATTTTTACGACAAGAAAACAGCTAATACTTTGTTAAAAAGTCAATATTTTAGCATCGTAAGCTTCACACATCCTGTAATATTCATAAACAAAAGCAGCCTACAGGAGAACAAATTGGCATCCGATGACAAAGTGTGCATAAAACGCTAATAAAATGTGCACTGTACCAAGTGAGTCAAGCTATATTTAGGCACAGAGCCTCCTGCCAAGAAGATGTTAAACTGATTGGTCTACTGTACAGTGTTTGTTTGAGTCCATCTGAAAGTATTAATTCAGGCATCCATATTGTGCCGTGCTCACTAACCACTAACTTTCCATTTTATCACAATTTAGCATAATATTGTATAAAAATGGGTAGAAATAAGACATGATTTGTAGTTGTTTTAGTATTAAATATACTTAAATATTCAGTCTATTTCATTTTGAAAAAATACATATTGGTATACCCCTTAATGAGTAACTCTGATATTTTGTTGATTCCTGCCTTGCATAAATAATACCAGTGTAATATCAGTTTAATGTATGCAGTTTTTGGTTGAGGAGAAGAGAGTGGGGGTTTGCACTCTGTCTGAGACCCTCTCAATAGACAGAAGGGGGCTTCGAAAAGGGTGCGTCTACCCACCAGGAGGGGGTGATGGGCATTTTTTGAGGAGGGGGGGAGGTTGCTAGGCCTCGGTCGAGACTGTCGCACTTGATGTCCCATTAAGAACTGTGAGTATCACTGAGGGAAACTGGTTAAAACCCCCCATGCCTCCAAGACTGTTATTTAAGCCAGGCAGTTGGTGACATACTAATTTTGCTCCACACACTCATGAATCAAATCCATAAAATAAAGGAGACACATAGGAGACGCATATTACCAAGAGGAATTAAATAAGCATTAGTTATTCGGAATAGAGTTTCAGTGTTTCAAAGGTTGAACACCAGCATGGGTTTCTGCTTGGTCTCTATGAAAAGTTTACACCTGTGATAAAAAAAAAAATAATCTGATTTGAACCTGAATGAAAAAATGTCATTTTCTATTTTGTTTATTTAAGGGAAAAGACTGCTATTTTTGGGAAACACATCAGTAAGGGGAAAAGGTAGGTTTGTGTCTACCAGTTTTTTGAAGTTGGACAGTTAGTTGAATTCCTGAGACAGTTTGTCCTGTCGGCCTGTCTGCCTGAAGTTCTGCACCAGTTCAGGAAAGACAGCAGAAGTCACATTAAAAATACATAGCATCAGATCACAGCTGTCCTGAATGAAGAGATGTAGAGACCTGACCATGTGACCAAGTGACCAGGACTGAGACTGGGAGCTAAAAGGAACTCTTGGACTGGAAACAGGACAACTATATGATTGTAGAACTGAACATAGTGGTATATCACCATCTGCATTGCTTGTTAGGAAAAAAACACTTACTGGAAAACCAGAATACCTGCTATTCATGCAGTTAATCCAATCATCCAATATTCTGTCAGCAGGGCCATACATAACCTCATGAATATACAGGTCAAGAGCTTCAGTTAATGTTCACATCAAATATCAAGAATGTAATCTAAGAGACATTGAACATGGAATGGCCGTTGTTTCCACATGAGGTGGTTTGAGTATTTCAGAAACTGTGGTTCTAGAATTTTCATGTGCCCCCATCTCTAGGTTTATCTAGAGTTGTGGAAAAAATGTCAGTGCCAGATCTGTGGGCAGAAATGCCTTGTTGTTCAGACAAGTAATTTGGGTGACTTGTTCCAGCTGATAGTAGAGTTATGGTAAATCAAATAACCACTCTACAAGAATAATGAGCAGAAAAGCATCTCACAAGTATAGGTGGACTGTGAGTGCAGAAAACCACACTGGGATTTACTCCTATCACACAAGAACAGGAATCTACAGGAATCTACATACAACTGAAGACTGGAAAAAGATGAGCTGATGTCAAGTTTTTCCAATGTTTCACATGAACAATAACTGAGGCTCCTGACCTTTGTATGAATTTATAAATTGTCCTGCAGCAACATGTATATAGGTGTTATACATTAATATACTAATAATAAAAATGTAAAAAGAAAATTAGCAATAAATTAAAGTAAAGAAAATTAGCATTAAATTAAAATGAAGACAATCCTTTTACAGATGAAATTGATAAAAATGGCACTCCAAGAAAGCTTTTTCATTCAATCCAGTTATTGGAAAAGGTTTTATGCCGGATGCACATTCCTGCCACAACCGTCCGGACTGGCAATTTAGATGTCCTGCATCTCAGTGCCTAGTTATTTTATACAGGCATAGGGTTAAAGGCCTTGCCCAAGGGCACAACAATGGCAACTGGCAGTGGTGTTGCTCGAACCCTCAATCCTCAGATTGAGATCCTCAATTGCCTGAGCTTCCACTGTCCTTTGAAATTGTTGTTAGAAAATATTTAATAATATTAATAATCATATTGAAATTGTGATCAGTTACATTATAGTACACAAAATATTGTGGTCATATTCCTTATTTTACGTATGCCATAATTCCATTGTTAATTACATTTACATAAATGATTGAAGATTAAAATCTATTTATGTACTGTTTTTTTTTTTTTTTTTTTTTTTTTTTACAGTTTCCTTCGGTTAGTTTTTTCTTTCTGGCAAAAATTAAAAACGTCATTAAAAGCATTTTCTAATCTGTAGAAAACCCTGCCAAACCTTTATGTCCATTTACTTTTGAAGTAGCCCCTGTGACAAGTGGTGTTACAACAACACCTTTAAAAATGTTTCCCTTAAGATTGACCTGAAGTGATTCAGGTGCTCTTTTTAAGGCGTTTTCTTAAACCACTCATCAGTCAGTACAAGTGCAATAAAGATTACTTCAACTACAAGATTACTATCACATTAGAAGCTTTAATTATATCAGGCACAGAGTTATTATTTAGAGACCTGTACTGCCAGTGGACCCAGCCTGTCTAGCTCCCGGTGCAAACTGAATGACAATGCAACACATAACCAGGTGGCATCCGTGGCAATAGACACCCAGTCCTTGAGCAAACATGTCTATGAGACGTGTGCGCACAAGGCTGTATGTGTGAGTGTGTATATGTGTGTGTACGCTGGGAGGGTAAACACAGATGATCTATTTTTGAGTTTTTTTCTTCTTTTTTTTATTCCATAGGCACAAAGCTATATTCTCAGCTCATAAGAAGGCAGCAGAAAGAAGTGGAAACCTCACAGCTCTCTGCCTCCCTCACATGCACACCCACACACACACACACACACACACACCACACACACACACACACACACACACTCCAGGCTATGTTGACACACAAACACAAGGACCCATGGTTCCAACCACATTGTTGCCTCCATCGTGCCTGACAAAAACTGCAAAAGCTAAGCAAAGGTTGTTGAAACCATACACACAGCTGGATTGTGCTCGCTGAAGCTCATACACTATACACATCTAACTCAGCATCATTTGAGATTTAACGATCCCGATGCTTCCCGGATATATTTACATTTATACATCTAACAATCTATAACTGCAGCTTTCACTCTGCTCATTTCTAGCGCTGAAAATCCAACAGAGCTTGTGATCTCGCTGTGAGCGCTCATCAGAATATATTAGCATGCAAATTGTGCTACGTCGGCGGATACTTCGCACCACTGAGAATACGCCATACATGAAAATATGAGAAAAATGAGACTAATGTGTAATTAGAGGAAATATTTACCATGGAACAAATCTAGATGAATGACACTATAATAATAGACATAAAAAAGTAGAGGAATTGGAAAAACACAGGAACAACAACAAGAAAAACTAATAATAATAATAATAATAATCTCTGAGAGGATCACTTTCTAAATAATAAAGTATTTAAACCGGAAAGGAAGAGAGAAAAGAGACTGAAGGAACTGAGTGGGTTTAGTAAGGAGGAGGTGAAACCCCAGAGGCGGGCGAGTGTCAACCCCAGCTGGGCGGACATTTTGTTGGCATGCTGATAGGGACTTAAGCAGTGGGTGGGTGGGTGTGTGGGTGTGTGCCAGGCAAGAGAATGAGCTGAGGCAGAAGGGGAAAGAGAAAGAGGGGTGCTCACAAAAGTGCCGTCACTAAGCTTGATTTCAGCGGGAGGAGCTGAGACGATTAGGGGGGACCGGGGAGAAACGACGGGGTGAAAGACGGGGGAACGCTCCATTGAGATGCTGCCATGGCTGCGAGAAGGGGATCTCTTTTTCAGACGAGCTAATGAAGCATATGCTGAGGTGAATAATGGAATCTTCCAGAGGGTGGGCCGCTGTCTTCGTCCGCTATTCACCAACTTGGTGCCTTTGGAGAGACGTGTCATGACAGAGAGAGGGCCCTCCTCTTAAAGGGATATCATTGTTTACACAGCAGGGGAGGACGACGCGAATAAAAGCGACAGGGAGACAAATCAAACGTAAAACAAATCATAAAACCACATGTCAGCCAGCTAGTCACTCTTACAGAAGTCTCATTGCTCTCTGTAGTGTGTTGGAAGACGGCAGCTGAAATGACGCACGCTTGTACATAAATGCTGAAAATAACGTGCATTAGCACCACAGTCGATGAGGATTAGCCAAGAATTGTCCCAGAACAACAGGGACGGGTTCAGTGTCCGTCATCAATAATCACATGCGATTACACAAATAAGAGCAAACACTTCAGGGGGTGCAACCAGACATGTCATTGGATGAAGCAGACAGGAGCCCCCTTTGACCTTGACCCCTAGGGTCCTTCTTCACCTGCTGTTCAGTGGGGCTTCAGAGCAGCTGGGCCGTCTAGCCAGTGCCTGACAGAATATTTTACACTTTCGTCTATTCCCACGCTTGACGAGTAGGTCGTCGCCGCGGGCGGGACTGGTGTTTATGCAGCTGAGCGAGAAGCAGCAGCCATTTTTAGAACAGTGGGATGCAAATATTCGCTCTTCATCAAGTGGACAACTTCTCCCCCAGAATGCTTCTCTTGCCCTGGATGTGCACAAAACCTGCCTCTGGCAAACAACTAGCTCTTTCTCTGTGTGTGTGTGTGTGTGTCTGTCTGTTTGTGTGTGTTTGAGCGCGCACCCCTCTCCTTTTTGTAAATGGACAGACCTGGGTTAGACTGAGGCAGTGTGTTGTGAAGAGAATTGCGCTGAGAGGAGGGTTCGGACTGTTTTCATTATGGCTAAATCTCAGACCTGACTCTTCAGCGTGGCCTGTGCCACCAAGCCGACAGTTTAATCATACAAACAGCGCTCGGTTCCCATTTCCGCCTCTCTCCTTCACACACTCCACTCCCCGCTTCATAATTCTGTGCTCTACATGCTCCTGTGCAATGCCTGTGTTTTGGGGGCTTTAAAATGACATAATCAGTGATTTGGATAAATCTATGACTGTTTTCCCTCAGACTGTAATCAGCTCGGTGAACACAGGTCTCGGTTTTTAAAGAGGCAGCGCTGTTGTTGTTTTTTAACCATCTTTCTGCTCGCATCCTACTAAAGCTCTATTATATAGTAGAGAAAACATTCAGACTATAGACTATGGATAGGCTGCACTACGTTAAATATTTCCGATTTATTCCTTACTGTGGTGACAAACCATGGAGGAAATTACTCCAGGCCACGTGTTAGAAATACGCACAAGTCTATTAATAGAAAACTGAACAGATGGGGTGGCAGACTTGACATGTTTCCAAACCCCTTGGCTCATACACATCATAGTTATTATGGCTTTACCATTTTGGAGGTGTACTGTAACAAGCGAGTGAACAAACAACGATTTACTTTTTCATAAGAAAAACTATTTGGCACAACTGTCAAATATTCCGTTCAAAAACGTGCAATTCCTATCAATTCACACACGCAGCACTGACACGCTTTAATCAATCAGGTCGGTTTTAGACATCTAGCTCAGTGCAGATCAAACCACTTGTCATATCAGGTGTATAAAAAAAGGGAAAAGCAAATGCAGCATGGGTCGAATTGAGCAATGGCAATAAATGCATTCAGCAACTATTACTTCTGTGGGTGAACTACATTCAATCAATATCCAAGCAAATAAAAGCACTGAGCACTCAGAGCTAAGGAACCCCTTGCACTGAAACACCGCAAACATTAAACATACGTGCCTCACATTATACCGAAGGAAAGCTAAACTCATGGGGTATTTCTGCAGCGTAGCTGGCATAAAAAGCATGATTAGGAAATCTCAAAATAGCACCATCACTCTTTGGGGATTATCTAGTATATTAAATGTAGATGAAGCCAAATATTCTTGTATCAATACAATACATTACTTAATTTAATATTCACGATACCAAGGGTTCTCAGAAACCCCCTTCATCTGTAAAATACAACTCGGCTTAGAAATCCAAATGTGCAGTCATATTCTGAGTACTTACTGAAGCCCTGATTTTACATTCCTGGATTTTTGTTGCCCTGACGGAACACATGATGTCCATATTAAATTGAGATTATTTATTGCACAAGTTTTAGGAATTAGGCTTAATCCAATTTAATTTATGTAACTATCCGAACATTACTTTAGTATCTCACTGACAAAAATTATTTTGACCTTTGATAATGGTGGATTGTCCAATAAAAATGTCACAGATCCCCTGTCCAGACTTCACAGCCCGCAAGAATACAGATGCCAATATTTACTGTATATGTTATAATTGTATGAGTAGTGTTACATGTTACATTTACTGTATATGTCGTAAGTATATGAATAATGTTTATAGTAATACATGTTTTTATTTCTTATTGTACAATTTGGAAAGTATAATGCAATTAGCACTAATCCAGTGGGAAATAATCTGATTTGTAAGATTTCTAGCCTGTGACCAACCTCTACGCGGATCACATTATTTTAAATCCGTCGCTCTTTCCTATAGAAATTATTTTGTAACTTGCCTCACACAGAGTTTCCGTTATGCACCTGTGAATACAAAATGTCAAGGATCTGTCTGAATCTTCTTACAAGTACACAAACCCCTTATTTTCAGCCCTGCCGAGTCTTTGCCCCCTTTTGGCTTGCTAACAGGATTTACAGTAGTTGCCTCGCTGCCTGGCTTTGTGTTGAATTATGCATAATTGCGCTAGTGTACTTGCACACATGGCTACAAGCATGATTAGCATAAAAGCTCTCTGTTTTTTCTTTTCTTTATAAAGGACAGTGGGGGTGGGGGGTAGGGGGGTTCAAGACAGAAAGAACGGCAAGTGATTTGTGGTAAGTGTGTGTGTGTGTGTGTGTGTGTGTGTGTGTGTGTGTGTGTGTGTGTGTGTGTTCAAATAAAGAGGCCATGGGGTGTTCTGGCTAGCCTATAAGGCTTTCTATAACGTTGTCTGACCGCAACTAAAAACATATGGGCTTCCCAGCTGCTGTAAATATGTAAATGGGCTGATGAGAGCCAGCCGTTTGACCCAGACGACTTCTACATGACTGGGACCAGCCTAGACCAGACGTACACCCCCTGGAAACCCAAATTCTAAACCCCATCACAGCCCCATAAATCCCCACAGCTTCAGAGCTTCAGAAACCAAAAACAGCAAGTGATAGAAAGTGATTGTTCTATAATGGGTGATGTACAGCAAAGAGCTAGATTAAACTATATTAATAAACTAACATAAACATAAACTGAGAAAAGAAATACAATGCACATTTAAATAATTTCAGGAAAAATTGGTACGAATTCATTCCTTTATTTTTCTTGTGATGTGCACTTTCTGTTACACAAGAGGGATAAAATACTTAACAAAGAATTACAACCTCCACAAGCAAGTTGTGTAAAATCAATAACAAAACGTTTAAAAACCTGCCTTTAAATCCTTGGGAAAGTTATTTATAATCATTATGATATTGCTTGAACTGAAAATACAAACGCTAATAAAAGCCTTAGAGTTTTGCTGTGTTCATCACACAAAATTAATCAATAGGAAATTAAAAGAAAGACAATCTCAGATACAAGTGGGAAATCTGTGAAATCCCTCGCATTCCGTAATGCAGGAACATGTTATGTAAGTGGCATATAAACTACATAATTAGTAAAAAGTCAAAAATGTAATTGTCACTGAACAGAATTCTTAATCAAAAGACTGATTGCAAGTGATCCCTTTTGTACAGTAGGCCTCTGAAAACAATTCCAATATGAAGCTAATGCAGTTGTAAGGCTGAACCAGAAAACCAAGGAACCACAAAATGCAAAGTGAAAGCATAAACATATTTTTTTTTATATAAAGCCCCATGCTTATTCTTATGAAATATAATTTTCTGTTATTCTAACAGCAATTGAGAACCATTTATTGTAGCTCTTGCAGAGGCCCACTTGATCTGCATAAACTGCTAGGGATCAACTCCCTGATTGCTTGATCTGCAGCACAGTAATACACATGTAAAGTGCTGTATTGTATGGAGGAACACAATGTTGCCCGGTGAGAGTGCGTGTGTGAAGGGCGAGCGTTGCTGGGTCCCACGATGCAGCAGCGCACCAAGGCCTATGCTGGTGAGTGCTGCGCATGCTAATGAGGCCATTATGTAGGTCTGTGTGGAGTTGGGCCCTGCGACAGAGGGATTTGCGTAGCACCGGCTAGCTCAACTAGCCCAGGCACAGATGTCACAGATGGTACAGTCGTCAGGTGCTTTGTGACTGGAAAAGCCACGTTTCTCTTATTTAAAGCAACAGAATGCTAACGTGGCTTAACATAAGGGCGAATAAATTGTAAAACAGTACAAAAGACATGATGGGCAGGTACATGTTCCAAAGTGCTCAAAAGCTACTCACAATGGATCAGTGTCATTTTTTTTTCTTTGCATGTGTGTGTGAGCGTGAGTGTGTGTGTGAGCGTGTGTGTGTGTGTGTGTGTGTGTTGCGTAGGGGGAGCTCATCCTACAGTAACAGTTGGGTGAATATGCAAATGCAATTATATGAGATTTACATGAGACACTGATTAAGCAGATGGCTGGTGTTCAGAGTGGCGCCATCTTGGTTAAGAAGACAGCTGGCAGACGGTGGCGGCCATTTTGTCGGCGGCTCTGCCAAGCTCAGACGCTGCCTGGCATGTGTGTAGATGCTATGCTAGTGTGTAATTTACTATGTGGCATGTGTCCACTACAATAACAGACTAACAGAGGTGATACGCCGATTATAGTTAGCTGGCAAATAAGATTACCGAAACAGAACAAATGCAGATGTTAAACCAAGGAAATTACATCGTATGCACTGCTTTATTGCATGAGTTTGATGATTTTGTGAACCTAAGCGGAGGCTTTCTCCCACAGCTGCTCCTTGATGATAATGAGCAATTTAACTAGTATACAGGCAGCCTATGTGTTCAGGATTTACCGTACCATTTTTTATGCACAAATACTAAATGAATTTTAACCAAAGCCTAAAACAGATGAAAATCAAGCGTGGACTTACCGTTTCAGAGGATTTCACTCCATCATCTCCTAGTAAACTTCTTTCTTTACAGAATCCATGAGAACATGGCACCACCTTTAGAAACAAAAGCACTCCTTTCACCTTCGCTCATTGTGTCTCATTGAAGGAAATTGAGCTTTCCTTATCAGAATATAAGCTCTGAATCAGTCAAAGGTTGAAAAAAAAAGTCTGACAAATACTGAGAAAGTTTATTGAGTACTGAGTATTTTGGTCCTAGTTTTGGAGCTCAGTCTCCTCTGCTTTGCACTCCCTCTGATTGTCATCTTATTAAAACCTGGTGCTGTGGAGGTCCAGCTGTATTGAAGTATGTCGACAAGAGTGCCAAACCTCTTCATGTAGATTAAAACCAAAGCCCTTTTAGAAGCTCTCAAACAGTGGTGAGGATTTTTTTTAAATCATCTAATTTAATCTACAACAGAAAAGGCAAAAAAAAAAAAATGTCGTCCAAAAAAGACAAAAGTTCAAGTTGTCCTCTCTTGCCAGCCCATCTGATGTAGAGGCTTGGAGGAGGACCTGTAAGAGGGATTGTACGTCAAGCCCTCATTCAAACAGTCACTGGGAATGTGCATTCACAGTAGAAAAGGAATTGAGGAGAGGGAAAAAGACCTTTGACTCTCTTTTTCTGTTCATTCTCCTGCAGACAAAGTTTTATCAAGTGGTGTTGGGACTGAAGGTCCCTCCGGCAGAACCACACACACAGACACACACACACACACACTTGCTCTCACACATGGTCTGCCTTTGGCTGATGCAAGTTGACTGGTAAAGGGAGAGATGAGCGCTGGTGATCCCTTGGCACCATGGCCCGGGGCTGCGTCGCCTGACCCCTGGCAGCCTCTTCTCTCCATATTGATTGCTCTGCTGAGGAGCATGTGCCCAGTGGGTGCAACTGCCCGCCTCTGCTGCCCACTCCGGTGAAGCCTGGCCGGCCCCTGCTGTCTCCCTGAGACCCCGAGACACAGAGCCGGAGCCTCATGAGAAGAGGAAAAAGAGAGGGAGGAGAGGAAGAAGAGAGCCGGCGGCGGTCCACAGCTGTGTTCACCTGCTCTCAGTTCAGTCCTCCATCATCCCATATTCTTACTCCCACTCTCGCCTCGTTCTCTGCCTCCTGCCAGCAAACAACAAGAATTGGGGGGGAGAACAAAAAAAAAAAAAAAACAAGTTCAGCTTAACTTTCAATCTGAGTGTCAATCCATGACTTTGATCAGAAAGATGTGTAAGGTGGATGTTTTGGCATCTTCTCACAGTTTGTAAGGTGAACTTCCTGACCTCCGATTTTTAACATGCTGAAGCTGAAGATTTTTTGAGTTTAGGATGTCAGACTGAAAGAAACAGCCTGCCAAGTGCACTTAATGCCACTACCTCTGATGTTTCTTTGCTTGCAGTAAAAAAGATTTTTTGGCCAAAAATATTGTGCATTGTCAATAGAATATAGAACGTCTATACTTGTCACATCTAAAACATTTTTATCTTCTTTTAGGCTGTTATTTTGATCAAAATTATTAAATGATTTATATTTTGATAGACTTCAGAGTCAATTATATTCTTAAAAGCATTCCCCGGTCAGTTTAAAAAAGAAAACTGGTGCAGGTTTTTAAAGGAAGAAGAAATAAAGGAGTAAAGTTGTAGCAAGTGGGTTAGTTTGGGGGAGTTTGGGGGGGGAAAAGCGGCGCAGCGTAGCTCAGATGGGCATGGGGTGGAACCGGGGTTGTGTCTCAGACACAATAATACTATTCATTGAGCTCAGACATGGGTGTTAACTCCCCTCTGGCTGTGCACAATGGTGCTCGGCGGCATTGAGACAGCCCCAGTGATACTGTTAGTTCAGGGCTGCGGTCGGACGGCTGCGTGAGAAAGAGCCAGCATTGTGTCCAAGCAGCAGAATGGACGAAGGGAGGCTTGAGAGGTGAAAGGCAAAGAAAGAGAGAACGGTGCGTTTGTCTATCTGTCAGCTTGAAGGGAAAGGGGGGTCAGGGGCAACACAGAGGGGGTTGGAGGGAAATGAGGGTAGGAGGGTTTGCCCCATGGCACTGGACTTGAGGGGAAAAATGAAAAGAAAAGAGAGGCTGGAGAGATAAAGATTGCGCTATAAATATTATTGAAGCAGCCCAGCATGGAGCTAAAGAGGCATGGAGATGGGGATGGGGGGGGGCACAAAAGGGAAAAACCAAAAATCCAAATTTAAGGTGAAGCTTACATTTCAGCAGACTATTTAAATATATATATTTACATATTTAAATATGCACAAGTTACAGTATGCACAAGGAACAGCAGAACGGCATGCAATACAGGGAGCATCCAAGCAGGAGAAGGAATGAAAGGAAACAGAGAGTGAAAGTAGCTGATGCAGTGGGTTCATGGCTGAAATCAGGCAAATAAGGCCTGACTACCAGAAGATTCACGTCACTTCACTCAATTTCCTATCCTTGGGTCTCGGGATGGAGTACAGAATGTGAATTGCATGGAAGGGGAAGGAAGAAGCGGTATAGGATTGATGGGGACAAGAATGCATGTTAGCATAGAGAACACCAAGCATATTTGTGCTTTCTCTTCACAAAAGCAGGGCTACATAATGATAGTTTAGTGGCAGGGGGATCTTCCTGCAGGACCGCCAGGCAGAGTTAGGAGTTGAGCTTTACTCATGGGCGAAAGGTTTCAGAGAGGGAACTACATAGCATGCAGATAATTTTGTTACCAGTAAATTTAGGTCATGTTCTCATCATGAACCTCTAACAAAACAAAACCACCTTCCAAATGCACTATCAAAGTACCAATGTGAGCAACAGCAACATAAAACCATGTGATTTCACTACAAAGCTACAAAGTCTTTCTATGAGCGAACAGTCATGTGGTATAGACTTGAGTGAGAAAAGACAAGTTCATTTAATATTCTCAATAGCGACAAGTTGGAAGCCCACACACACACACACACACACACACACACACACACACACACACACACACAGCTTCAACCTGCTTTTTATGAGGTTTTTATGAGCACTACTTTGTTTGTTTCCTTTCTGGTTAACGCTCAGCATCTGTTCCCATGGCAACCCAACCTCCTTTTCTGCCTCTGATTGACATGAAGCTGAAGCCACGCCCCCGATTTCAACACAACCCACAGCACTTCTTCACCATCATGTTACAGAGCTTATTCTGCATATTAACACTATCATTATATGCTTTTATATATTTTTCAGGGACTGTGTGGGACTTTAATGTCTCAATCATTGGATTAGGATTTAATTTAAGGACCTAAAATATTAGATGAAATATCAGGAATGAGAAATCTGAACATCCAGCCCTGTCAAAGCAAAAGCCCTACAGCAGGGGTGTAGCAGTGAAGCCCAGCTGTGGTCGTTGCTGTTAATAGGTCGTGTTATTGAGACAAGATGTTTGATGTAGATGTTGAAGATCAGAGCAGGGCAGGTGGTGGCTCGTGCTCTCCGTACTCGCCGCTGGAGCCCACCAGGGAGCTGTTCAGCTCTCCACATCTTCTCCGTGCTGCCATTTCATCTCAGCGGACCCTCTCTCCTCTCCCAGGCCCACATGAATAAGTAACGAGGTGCACAGACTCGGCCCGGAGCTTTGAAGCTATGAGTGGAGCTGGATGGAGCGGGACTCGATGATCCGGGAGCTCTCTGGTTGGGAGGAGGGGGCATAATGTATCTCAGTGGCCAGTGGGCTGTTCCATTGTCCCAGTGGAGGGGATTACACCGGGGCGAAAGGGACCTGACAATGTGACACTCCTGTGAGGGAGGGTTAGCAAGCTTCCCTGCCAATGAAGGGGGCGGTTAACTTCTCACCAACTCAATTAGCTAAGTTGGGCAGGAGTAAAGAGCCCTGAGCAAGAGAAAGGAGAAATGGGTAATATGAGTAAGGATGACAGAGAAGGATGGAGAAAGAGAGAGAGAGAGAGAGAGAGAGAGAGAGAGAGAGTAACGGACTCAGGGGTTTAACACAGGATTAGAGGAGGGATATGATGATGAAAGAATGAGAAAGAAAGCAGGCTAAAATGGCCTGGTTGGACAGGAAAAGATGTGAAAGTGAGAACAGAAGTACAAAAAATGTGGAGCTCAGGAATTCCTTGATCATCTTAAATTGCTTTTACTACACTTCTATACACAATATTACAAATGTAGTTGTTTATTAAATGACCTGAGGTAATAGTGTACAAAACAAGACAAAGACATATACCAAGTATACAGGAAGTCATCTTGACTTGCAGAGTGCTTCACTGCCTACACAAGCCTCATATCTACATGTCCTTTCAGAGAGAAAGCAGACATTTAAAATAAGACATTCCTATACATATAACAGGTATATGGATGTGATTTATCAACATTATGAATGTGACATTAAGTTTTGCAAGACTTTTCAATAAAAATTAATTATATGATCCATAGCAGAAACCATGATGTGTAAATGCGGTTACTTGTTTTGTTGTATAGTACTGAGATGGATGAATATGGTTGCATTATGGATGTGACATGTCTGAATCAGACCACACGGCAGTGCAATGATAGATGAATATTGAATAATAGCAAAAGAAAGCTCTGACAATTCACAGGATTCAACTCATGTTATGACAGTAAAGATCAGGATTAGCATCTGTACGTGTATCTTAGGAATTTCTGTAATATGAAATCTAAAGAAATCCGACCACTTCACCATTACTCATTCAAACATGTACAAATGCTTTGTGAGATCAGGTTCCTCCAACCTTGAAAGTGAAAACTGAGGCAGGCAGTGTGGGCAGGTGAAACATGATGTTTTATTTGTGACTACTCCTCATGCTTGATGGTTAAATGCGCCTTCAATCAGAACGGATAACTGCAGAGATTTTCGAAAAAACGAAGAGCAGGTCTCCTAGTGAAGTCAGAGACAATGACATGCACTGTAAGAACTCCAACTAGGGCTGCGCAACATTGAGATTACACTGTAACGCACTGCAAGTGTAATATGTATTTCAGTGAATTATTAATGTGACACAAAGAATATGTGCAACACTATTTAAGAGCGATCACTGAGTACATGAGAGGCCATGCTCTTTTAGAAAAATAATCCATGTCGTAGTGGTGTGACCTGGCCCAACATAAAACAGGATTTTTTTTTTACAGCAGCATGGTCTGAGCAGTTAAACTGAATGATGGCCAACATCAACAAAATATTTTTGTTCATATGTATGTTATAGTAAAGTTATACAGTCGCTCCTTCACACACTCTGTCCGAAACCGCCAGAGGTGGGTAGAGTAGCCAAAACATTTACTCAAGTAAGACTAGCTATACTTCAAAATAATATTACTCAAGTAGAAGTAAAAAGTATTTATCCAAAATATTACTCAAGTAAGAGTAAAAAATATTCGGTGAAAAGACTACTCAAGTACTGAGTCATCATAATGTATTATATAATGTATCATAATTAATTTTTTTTAGAAATTATGTAAGCAGTCAGATAAAATGATGAAATAATGTACAAATTGCGACATTTACAAATAATACAATTAACGAAACAACTTTAATAAAATAAATGAATAAAACTAAATATCTTTACAAAATAGCAAATTAAGGAACAAGAAACACAGATTTCCCATTTTCCGAAACACAAATTTCCTAATCTATAAGTCATGTGATTATTGTCACTCTGTCTGATTGGTGAAACACAGTCATGTGGTAGATCCACAGGCTGCATTTCTCCGGCAAACACAAAGGATATCTAAAGTGTCGAATAAATGGTTAGAAAAGTTACGAGTCAAGTGTAGCCGAATGTAGCGAAGTAAGAGTAGCATTTCTTCTTCACAAAGCTACTCAAGTAAAAGTAAAAAGTATGGTGCGGTAAAACTACTCAGTTTTTTTTTTTAAGTTACTTAAGTAAATGTAACGGAGTAAATGGAATTCGTTACTACCCAACTCTGGAAACCACTGTCTGAAAAATAATATATACACTATATATATATATATATATATATATATATATATATAGTATATATGCCATTTTATTAAGAAACCAATCATTTACTAGACACATCCATCTAACTAAGCAGTTACTAAAAAAGGTATAATGTATTAGAACGAGTGCATTAATATAAACCAGTCGTTTTCAGTATGTTACAGCCAGAACTACTTTTAAAGCTTTTATCACCTTTTCACCTTTGCCCTTGTACAACACCATGATAATTTCTTTCACATACATTTTTTCTGAGATATTCTCGGTGTCTTTAGTATATATTAAATACAACATGCATTTTTCTGGAATATTATAGTCTGAAAAATTTTTTTAGCATACAGTTTTTAGAGCAAAACTATTTTTGCAGGCAGTCTCTCAGCAACCCTGCTTGTCGTGACACTTTTCGCATATTGTAGAACTCCTCCTATCATGACATTGTCAACCCCTGAAACTCTATATTGTGCAGTTATTTTAATGCAGCTCATACTGTAGCTCCATAATAGGACAGTCTTTGTAGGAACGCACACACAAGCAGCAGCGTGGACGACTTATTACAGGCCTCAATGGGACTTCCCTACTCCCACCTCCCTCGGTGCTCAGCTTCCCAACACGCACTGCTCTCGTATTGATTCTGCGAGTGAGCGCAAGCTCTGCTACCATCTCCACCACGCTGCCCACTACTCGCGTCCTCTCCGACCCCATCATCGCACTCATCAAGGTTAAAGAACTCTCCAGAAAAAGAGAGGAGAATGTTATCTGACTTCATGAAAGTGACTGCCTGAGGGCCCTACTGGGAAAGAGGCATCCTCGATGCGCCATCTCGCTCCGACCACCAGAACCCTCCCACTCAAACCCACAAAAAAATACAGATCAGTGTTGAGGAAGTATAACATTTTGCTTAGGGTAAGGACCCCTTGCAGCTGCATGAACAGGAGTTCTGTAATTACTTAACATAGACTCTACATCAGCATCTCGACCTTGGAATTTACATTTTCAGTTTCGGTTCAAAGAGGAGCTGAGGGTTGAGGCTGTGTTTCATGTATATATAAACTTTACTGCCCACAGCTGTATCTTTAGATGCATAACACGCATCTAAAACCTTGCCGTAAGATTCTCCGAGCCTTAATCGAAGTCTATGTGATCTATTACGAGACCTCTGTATCTAACAAAGGGCTATTCTGGGCCTGAGGAACCGCTCTCTAGCCCCACACCAAATTAACAGGCCGTGAGCTTTCCCTCATTGTGCTGGGTAATTGCCACAATGCATCTTCTCGCCCAGCTAATTAAGTGAGTCTCCCCTTTGTCTCGCTGCACTCCAGGAGCCTTTGAACAGGAGAAAGAAAGCACAGAGGAAGACGGCTGGTGTGCTGGTGCTTGTTTACCAAAAGAATGAGGCGTACTACGGGACAAATGTCCCATAAAAGGGTGTAAACTGGACGAGGTGGGTGGGTAGGGGTGGTGTGGATGGAGTTATACACAGTGCCGAAACGTGTATGACCTGCTTTAACAAGATGGCACCCATTATTGTGAAGGGAATGTTAGGTTTGTATTCCCTAATGGACTGTGAGGTCATAAAAACATATACTCGCCTAGACGTGGTCCTCGTAATCTTTATTATAATAAAAATAATAAAGCATGTAATCACAGAACATATTTCTCATATTAGCAAAACAAAGGATGCCAGGAGTGTGTTTAAAACATCTGTAAAATGTTATCAAATGTTAATAAACAAAAATTATCAACACTTTTGCTGCGCACACTATAACCGTGATATGATGAAAACAAAGCATGATTTGAATCACTTTCATGCATAGGCTATAGGGATATTTCTTTCCCTACTTAACTGTCTGTAGACTTTTCTACAGAAAGCAGAAAGCCTTGGTTGTTTTATACTTGCCTTTTATTATACTCCTAGGCTACTATAGACAGAGCAGAGGTCTCATCTAAATTCCTGTCGGTGCAGGAGTTGCTAGGAGAGTTGCTATGTGCTCTTGCCGTCCCCTCTCTTCGCCATTGTCTAAAGTAGCTGTCTTTCACGCTTCAGTCAAAGCAGGCGCTCTAAACTCTGCTGCACTTCAGTCTTAGAGGAGACATACGTAATTCTGCAGAGCCCTAACGCACACACATACACACACAGGACTCACAGTCAAGTTCCTCCCAAGGCCTTGACAGTCTAGTGACTTCACCACCAAGCCTCTAGTCTTCAAGACAACAAAGCTGAGGGGATTTTGCTCTGTGTATTCAAAGCAAATGCATGCAAAACTAAATTCATTTTCTAAGCAAAATGCACAAATTATGAAACGTATTTGAGGCCACTTTCAGTTTACTATGTAATGCTGATACACATGATGATTTAATTAGTAATAGCAAAGAATATAATGAAAGCATTTTGTTCAATATATGTTACATTTTAGCTTTCTCAGTATAATACCTGTAATATTATAATACATATATGTTTTTTTAAATGCAGGGCTAGATGGCAAGCATGTGACTGTGTGTGTGTGTGTGTGTGTGTGTGTGTGTGTGTGTGTGTGTGTGTGTGTGTGTGTCCCAACCCTACCAAATGCTTGTTAAGTTGCAAAATCTAGAACTGGAATAGAACTAGACAATGGCCTCAATGTGATCAAAATTAGTGTCAGGGTCCTTGCTTGCCCCCTCCCTGTCTTGGTCTGGAGGTGGCTGTGTGTGCACATGTCTGTCTGCACACACTGAATAAATGAGCTGTGTGTCCGTATTGTGCGCACACAAGCCCAGTGTATATATTAGCGCTGTGACTTGACCCTGACGGGCCTGGGCCACTGTTTGGGCCCGTTTGCGGGGTCGTGGGAAAAAGGGGAGACCTCTTTTCACAGCCGCTGCGGCTGCTGCATTCGGCCAATGGAGGAGCGGAGACGTCGCCCCCTCCCTGCTGCCCCCATTCACGCTGCAGCCTGCTGCCTTTTCACAGCGCTTCCCTCATCCTCCCCCTCCTCCCTCACTCCTTGAACCCCCCACCCACCCCTTCCATCTTCAGAAATACACCTCGCTATTGAAGCAGCGCGTTGCATGGCGCTGTCAGAGGGGCCTGCCTGGGCCATTCTCTTCCTGAGAAAATCAACTGCCTCTTCAGTCACTGGAGATGTTTTTCAGCCTAAAATGGCTAGCTTTTTTCGAGGAAAATAGGTTTTTGTCCTACTCTTTAACGAATAAAAGACATTATTTAAACCTTTATCTTAAGCAAGAAAGGAGAAATATGCAGGCCTTAATTTATGTCAGCATTCGCTCACTCCGCATGCAGCAGCCACTCGCCAGCTTTCCCTTTCAGCCAATCAGCGTATTCATTTAAAAAGATTTATTTGCTTTCAAGCTGTATAATGCAACAGCTTTACTTTAAATCAACTTACAGAGACAGACATGCACTGACATCTAAACTATAAATACTTTTGGTGCTTTTGCATCTATTTTTAGGCAAATAATTTTTGATGCAAAGCTACTGGAAATACTTAAATATAGCCATAATGTAATTAAAGTCTTTTTTCTTTTTCTTCTTTTTCTTAGAGTAATTACAGTAGAAGTTGCAGACCTAAATAAAATTCTCTTAACAGGATGTTTTTCTCTATAAAAATCTATCTCCTGACAGGTAAACTAAGGTGTGATGTATAAACTGAAGACATGAACTACAAGATACATGTGCCTCTTCTCTCAACAAGACCCCCGAGAATGCCCGGGACACCACACAAAACTGCTCTGAATGTCATTTTACACTGAATGTTTATTTCCTGATACATGACTTGAGCTAGAACATTACATGCAACGAGGCACAGTTTACTGCACTTATATCCAGCGACTGTACTTTTGTACAGACAGCAATTTCAAAATCACTCAATTTTATAGATTCTCCTTTTCATATAGAATTTGTTTAGCTATGCAGCCTCTTCTCTCTCACTTTAATTGCTTCAAAAATGCTGCTTTTGATTGATCTGTGTACTCTCTGCGTTCGATTTGGTGAGCTAATATGAAGCAGGCAGCTCAGATGTGTGAGGCAGAAGAAGGGTGAGAGGAGGCTGAGGCTGAAAGGTAGTTAGATGCTATAGAGTGGGGGGAGATAGCCACAGGCAACCGAGTCCCCTCTGATCCTCTCTCTCTGATTCCTCAATTCAATTCTTCCTCTGGGCAAAGCTGAGCTAGAACTAGGCCAATGTCACAGACTGTTTCTCTGTCCTAAAACTGAAAAAAAGAGATTTCTTTCTCTCCATGATGGAAAGCCATCTTTTCATGATAGGTCTCACTCTGAGCTGAAGCCTGCTGTGTGTGGAAGTTTGTGCTCTTCTACCCTCAGCTTTCACTTTTGCAGTGACTAATGCGCTCGAATATTGTAGGTGATCAATGGATCTGTACTGCTAACGTTCTCCTCCATTTCTTCAAGAAATAGGATGAAGAAGGAGAATTCCTGTCACGATCTGACAAATGTGACAGAATTAGGATGTCTGGCCATTTTACAAGAGCCTTGTCAGCCACAGTGCAAAATGGATCACAACACATTCTTCCATTACAAAACTGGATCAATACTACAGCAACGTCTCAATATGTACTTTGAATTGTGAACTGTAGCCTACCAAAAAATACAATATTACACTGTGTGTAGTATCAAATATTATTTAAAGACTGCATAAAAAAGCAGCTTCTTGGATCTTAAAGGAAGGGGTTATCAAACCTTTTTTTTTCAAATAGGGATGTCTTTAACTGTAAAAATTGTCAATATATCTGTATATCTTCAAGATATATGAATAAACATAATGCCAGTAGGTTAATTATTTAAATGTGTACCCTACACAAAATATTTTTCATATTTATTGGAGTTTGAAATTTCCGCAACAGCCCTCTGTATGGTGTTAATTCATGTGACCAGTGAAATCCTAACTAATTGCGCTAATTAGTAAAAGGATGTTTTTGATTCTGAACACGGAGGACACTGGATAAAATTATGAAAATAAAAATTTTATGTAAAATAAAAATAACTGTAAGTAATATAATAACTTGGGTACTGGGGGCTTGTGAATTCCATCACTGTAACAGCTAAACACTGCAGACTCCTGGGTGTCACCACAATCCACGTTGAGAACCAGTATTTAAGAGGACTTGATATAGTTCCCAAAAGTCAGAAACACATCCAATCATATCTGGACTTACACATGTTTTCTTCAAAGCATTGCACTAATGACGTAGGGGCACTGGAACCATAATGTTTCAAGGATTATGGCTTAATTAATTTATTATTATTATTATTATTATTAAATGTTATTTTAATTAATAAATCAAACTACTATGTTGGCATTCAATTGGCAGGGGCTGTGACATCTAGTGGAACTTTAAGACAATAGACAACATAGTCTTGTCATTAACATGTGATTTTTTTTCTAGCAAAATACAAACAAAAACTGCTATTACATTTATCAATGGGTACATTTGAAACATCAAAACAAGATTTTTCAAATGTGCATAGATATGTTTTCACTACAAAATACTGCAAAAACGTGAAACCGTTGTAAGACCACTCTAGTTCAAAAGGAAAACGCTGGCACAAAAGGAGAGAGAGTAAGAAAGCAAGTCTGATATTTTTTTATGTGCTGGCAGAAGAAGACGGAAAAAGGTACTCATTTCTTTTTCAATCTGTGTTTCACAATGCATGTGTGCCTGGAGAATTGCAGCTAAAGTTCAGACTAGGTGCCTGCCCCCATCTTGCAAAAAAACCACTAGAGTTGTGGGGGAGTGAAAAAGAAGGGAAAAATGTGCCATTGAACTCTGACTTGAGATTGTGAGGCAAAAGAAGACAGCGAGTCTGGAGTGGCTTGGAGGGAGAGAGCTTCAGGATGAAGTGGAGGAGATGGAGGGAGGGAGGGAAGATGGGTGAGAGGAACGGAGAGAAGGAGGCAAGGGAATTAGGAAGGTGAGGGACTAAGCCACCCTTACAGCCTTTCCACATGAGCACACCTTATAAACACCCCATGCAATATCGTAAAGGGATAGGGGGATGGACATGAGAATTAAACTATAGATTTCAGAAATGACCTCCACACTGGCTTTTCTGCCAACAGCAAGGAAACTAACAAAATTGGATCAGGGCATAATGTGGCAAAGTGTAGGAAGAAAATGGAGAGCGAATGCATATCACCGAAACCACAGGTGAGATACTTCATCTCATAATCATAAAATGTAGAGCTCCTTACTGTTAACTCATCCAAATAACCTAGTGGCCTTAAAATGACTTTTACGGTAAGGTAATTAAAACTGATCAGACTAACTGCTAATAATTACTGCAGTTTCATAAGAATCATAAAACTTTGTAGGAATTCTCATAGGAATCTTATAAGAATGATTCAGTTTAGGTTTAGGCAGTGTGTGTTTAAACTGATCTCTCAATTTGTGAATGCAAAAACAGGCAGTTCCTAAATTTGTCACCTGAGCATGAGAATGAGTGCAAATCTTGACTTGAAAATCATGACAGATTTGCAGTGTGTGACAGAAATGACAAGCAGCATATGGGTTAGTGCAGGGGAGTGCCATGTCTCTTTATGGATGAGCACAAACAGAAGCCGTGAAATAAACGTAGGAGCCGCCGCCATGAAGAATTTCACTCTGACTCGAGTCATGTGACTTTCCCCAGCCTTACAGTTTGCCACCAATGAGCGAGTTCAAATGCTGTTGCCATAGTAATCCCCTGAATGTTTGCTATCCTGCACCGAGCTTTTTTTGTGAAAGAGGATGGCTGCTTTCTCACATCATTTAAAACACTGTACTTCAAATAATACAAATCTACTTCTAAATCTCCTGAGCATGAATCGTCATGGTGCCGTTAGCACCAAGTATGCAGTTCCATGAGATTCCTATTTCTATCTCTTTCTGCTGTGTTAACCTGCATTGCTTTCTGAGTATGTAGTTCTGTGCATAACTGAAGTCAGAGTGGAACTCAAGGTCACATTGCCAGATATATTAAAGCCCCAGGGGCTTCAATACTCACCTAAACCCAGTACTATTGCATCTGGTTGGTGTTTTTGGCCTTGACTTTCAGCATCTCAGGCTGTGGTCCACATCTCCTGCACAAAACAAAGCAGATATATTTGCTTGTGACCACATATACCTCCAAAAGAATGCATGTTTAAAAAAATAATAATCATGGATCGGTGTAGATGACATTCACAAAAAGTGTGAAGCAATTTTACAACAGGCTTGTGTTACTGCTCACTAATGCTGTTAATCTATTTAAAAAACAATTGCCATGTCTACTGCAACAAGGTCAAGTAAACCTTCACAATTAGGCAGTGAGCTGCCTTGCACACACACATGCACACACACTGCAAATAGCAATATGGCTTTTGGATTCATTCAAATTCAAATAAACCAGATAAATTAGATTAAAATAGACTTTTTTATGCACTTCATGCATGTTTATATTAACAGCACATACACATAATACATGCAAGTGAGCAGTGAGTTTTTAGACTTGGATGTAACAGTAAAAAATATTTAACCACTCTGAGACCCATTTGTAATCTTTGTATGTGTGTGTGTGTGTGTGTGTGTGTGTATGAGAGAGAGAGACTGATAGATGGAAAGCAAGCAAGCAAAGAAAGAAAGAGCAAGTTTTTACTTTATAAATGAAAGGAAAGGTGCTGCATTACTCCCAAGTTTTCTGTGTGTCTAATCAACCTTTAATAAATGTGAAACTTTTAAACTGAATTAGTTCAATAGAGAAAAAAATAACATAAAAACAAGAAAATTTTAGAAGGCTAAATACAGACTCTCATCCAACGGCACTAAGAAGAACAGAGGTACATTATTATGTAAGTTCTCTTATTTCCCACTGTTAAGACTAATACTAGTTATACGATTATTATTATTTCAGCAGTCTGTTGTAGGACACAGCTGGTTAGTTAGATGCTAACTGCATTTCGTTGCCTTGTAACTATGTGCAATGACAAAGTTGAATCTAATCGAATCTAACGTAAACGCGGAATATGTTATGTCGGATTAACCGACGGATTTAACCTCTGTTTTGCGAGAAATAAAACATTAAAAACAAAATGTAAAAAATTATAATTTTAGAAACAAGCTAACCTCCTGCCCCCATGCGCCTGTTTAGCCTAACGTGAGTCAGAACCAAACTGATTCGAGCTTACGCTAGGTCACGTGAAGTAGGTGGACAGTTCTGGAAAAAAAAAAAGGTTAGGGTAAAAACTTTTGCTGCCTTATTCTGCGAGAGGAATTTCAACTTCACCTTCAGCTGATTAAAAGGTGTAGTTTAATGCGACTCTTGTTCAGTCTTGGAGATGTAATAACGCACACGGCGGCTTTTCCTTCCTGTTTCATTTGATGGATCAGAGGCGGTTGCTAAGCTACCGCACTCCGGATTCACGAGCTCAGACGGGAAATGAGTGACATTTGCTTTCTGAAGCGAAAAAGAGAAAAATGAAAACTGAATGATAATGAGAGAGGAAAGTCCATTTCACTGCGCCGGTTCGACTCGAATGAAGGATAACAGGCCAAACTAGTTAGTCCGTTTAAAAATATGTCGTGGTACATCAGCGTGAAATTCATTTTGTTACACTGACGTAAAAGTGTCTGTGTTAGAGGTGTGACAGTGAGAGAGGTTACTGCGCAAAGAATAGCTGAAATCATTCGTTTATAACCTTTTTTGCCACAGTTTAATCATCTTTAACAAATAAACATAAATAAGAACCTTCAGATGTTAAATTGTTTTTTTTACATTTACACCATAGATTACTGATAAAAATATGCACAAAAAGCAAAATTGCTATGTTTAATTAAAATTAATCTAAATAGAGTATTTAATCGCTAAAATCCTAAATAGAACACGAATAAAGAAATATGAAATGAATATGAAGCTTATTTTACACTGAGGAACAGCAAAGTCTTTTAGATTTATTTGAACTATGCTACATGTCTTTTTAAACCAAGCAGGCTAAAAATATCCACATCATATCAATGTAACAGAGCAAATTCTTTTTCGTTTTTTTTTTTATTGTGGGTTTTGTGTGTGTGCGTGTTTTTCTTTATATTAAGTAACTGGACTTATAATCATACAACCAAAGTTATAATCCTATGTCCAGTCTTGTGCAAACAAAGGTTACAGAAGGCCAATTAAAACAAAGATTACAGTAGCAGAACTTAAAGAGCCTACGCATACTTAATACAGTCTCTTCCACGTAACGGAACTGTTTTACGAGGAATTGCATATCCATCTTCGTCTCAATATCCATTAAGTCAAAATGTTTAAAATAGGATGGATAACATGCCTGTTTAAAACAGGAAGATTGTCTAATAGCATGTGAATACCTGCAAACGAACAGTCACACATTCATAGATGTGTGTGTTTGGGATTATTCGAAGTAAGGTACTGACCACCTCACCTCTAGCTACTTACAAATAATGTTACTAAAAAACCTCAACAAAAATATCAGAATGTCATTTTCCTCTGGTGACAGTTGTATTTACTGAATTTTCAGAAGTCTTTACTCAGAGAGCATTTTAACAGCATGTAACACAAATGCCGCTTTGTTAGCCATCCTCTTACAGCAAGCCACACACTAGGAAGGTATAACACTCAGACTACCTCCTTTAACAATAAACCAAATTGGATGCACAATTTGTATGATAATAGTTGCTCCGTTTTCTTTTTCTTAATCAGTTGTATATTGTAACAACAGCCATATAAAAAAATATTGTTTCCATAAACAGATCCTCTTAACTTAAGATTCTCATTCTCTAACCTGCACACATGTTTTTGCCCTTCTTTTCCTCCTAATATATTTTTAATCTGTAGCAAAATTGAAATTCAGAGTTGGTTACATATAACCAAGATTAGTCATGGGTGTAGACAATGGTAGCGCTGCATATGCCAGGTGCTAAGACAAGACTCCATCTGCCGGCTCTCACTGCAGGCCCAGACACATATTAATGTGGGAAAACGTCTGGGACACCCCTCATGCAGACAGGCAGGCCTCAGACTGGATGTCCATCTCTGGGGCATATTTACATCAGTCATTATAGACATGGCATATGTGTAATATCTGTAATATGTCATTGCATTGTTTATTCTCCATGAGAAAGCTAAACAGCAATGCTAAAGAGATGTGAATGTGGGTCTTTTAATGACATTTAGCCTGAAGCACTTCACTTTGAACTTGAAATCTGTTGTGCACATCTTATTTTCCAATACAACACTATGTTGATTATTTTCATGGTAGCATCCTTGTTAAAGGAGTTTTGTATGTAAAATATAAAAGCAATACAATTCGTCATGTTGTAGGTCATGTATTTGGAATGCTTACTGCAACAAAGCTAGCATTTCACACTCAAATAATATAACTGCTCTAGACAACATGGTAGGCAAGTAACCTGCTGTGTTGCCTCTCACTCATATTATTTCCCAGCATTCCCTTTCTCACAAGTTCATATTCATGACAAGGGTAAAATGTCTTTGTTCATACAGAATAGTAGGTATTCTGTATATACTAATATACTCTATACAAAACATTTAAACAAGATTAAAGATTAAAACAAAATATAAAGCATGGATCCTGATGATAGATCTCTTACAAAGCTTATAATGACAACAAAATAGGGGATTTAAAGCACATGTGCTCATCCATTCAAGGTCATGGACAAATGCAATGTCACTCTGATCTTAAAACACCTGATTTACACAATGGCTTCCCACAGCGCAGGATCTACTCTGACCTATTTGATCCATGTAAGCAGCATGCCATACATAAAATTAAACAGTGAGTACAGCAATTCTATAAAAGGCCACGTCTGTCTTGACAAACAAAGTGGAAAAAGATCTTTCGATAGCCAAAAGTTTGTTTATATTCCAGAGAGAAAATGATGATTGCATAGAAATACCCGGAGATGCAAACTTTCAGTAACACTAGTGTACTAACATATTTATTCACACTGGATTGAGTTCTGTAAATTCTTACTCATTTCAAAGTTTGTTATTTTAGTAACCTTGCATCTCTTACATCTCTACATCCAATGATATGCATCCATATCACAATTCTTTATTATATCCTGGGGCATTTTTTTATTTACCAAGTACAAAATAAATGCAAACTTGTAAATAACTATGGAGAAAAATGTTCAGTGTTGAACAATATTTCACTAACATGTATAACATTCATGTTTTTGTCACAAAGGCCAACAATTTTGAAGTTAAAAACTTCGCTGACTATAGATTTAGCATTTTGTTATATCTAATATCAGTTTATCAGTTCTTTCTAATACACTACAAGGTTTTGTTTTATTTAATAACTCTCTATCAACAGGCAATCAGGCTCATTATTTGGACCCAGTGTGGTCTAAAATAACCCAACACTTACGCATATTAAAGGAGAACTCCAATATGCACAAACACACACATTGACTTATGCTTAAATTGACTTGTGCTTCTCCATAATCTCTAGCATATATGGATGCACATACGAGCGACTGCACACCAGACCACGTGACACAGGATCGGACCAATCATCTAAAAGAACTCCCTTAACCCTTTTGTCATCGTCTAAAATCCACACGAGCATGGTCTATGGTGGAATGTGTGCCACACACCCTGCAGAACAGGACTGTACTTCATCAACACTTAAATGTCTACTCATATTATATTGAGAAAATACATATATGTGCTGGGTTGCCAGAATGTCTGTTTCCAAACCTGATAGGGTGAAAAACCAGTCTCAGGTGAGTGTAAGTCATGAACCCAACAGCAATCAACCACTGTACATCCAGATTAAAGTATATCAAGTCCCAGTCCTTGTGATTTAAAAACAGCCTTGACAGAAGGAAATTAATCAATCTGGCAACACGGATCTTCAAGCGCAACCATCTAGTGCGAATGCCGAGCTTTAAACACGGGGGCTATGAGGCAGACACCTGCATTTACGCACCATGCAATAGAAAAAACACATTTCCCTCACGTGGATTGCCTCAGATGATGACTCAGACACGGAGTGAAAGTGAACCGAGTGTCCCGGTGTCGCCTACCGTCTCGTCCGCGGTGCTGCTGTAGCGAGCACCACCGTTTCTCCCGTGCACATCCCCGGAGCTCAGCGCCGACGCTCTCCGCTTTCCTTCCCCCTTCTTTTCCTCGCGATTCCAAGAGCATCCGAATCGGCCCGAAGTGGTGTGAATTAGTTTCTACATTCGGTTCTCTAGCTTTATGATATCGCATAAAACTCATACAGCTAGATAACCAAAGAGAAAAACTAATCCATGGCTCTTAAAGGCACCGCTGCGTGCCGGATATGCAGCTTCTGTTGTGGTCACATGGAGCTGTCGCGTTCGTTCGCGTGCAGTGCCGACACACGCACGCACACACACACACACACACCGCGCACTCTCATACAGCATATGCGCACATGGTCATAAAAAATGCTCTTCACTAAGCAGTTAGATATTACATTATACACCCAGCAGTGTACACACACACACACACACACACACACACACACACAGGCGGTTTATGTTAAACGCTGACCTTAATGCAGTACAACCAGGTGTGCGTGCGCGCGCGCGCGCGTGTGTGTGAGAGAAACAGAGCGAGAGAGAGAGAGAGAGAGAGAGGATCTCTCTGGTACAGTAGGCCTTGAAACGTTTTACCCCAAATTCGTAACTAAATAAAACGTGTCCCTGAAGAGCTTCATAATTCATCTCTCTAATAAAGAGCCCCAGGCCAACGGTGTACAAAACAGACTATCGTTTTACAATTCTGAGTTCTGAGGTATATATAACAGCATTCTGGTAAAAGAGCAAAGAATGAATATTATTACAGAACAAAAGCGTAGATGACTGGTAGCTAAATGTATTGTAGGGGATGTGATGTGATGTGAAACAGCGGTGTGTAAACTCTTGACAGTATCATTTCCCAGTTACGACCAACCAATGAGCAGATCGGGCTTTTTTTTTTCATTTCACTCACGCTATAGGTACCAATAATATAGGTTCTACAATCATATAGGTTCTACAATCTAGAACTAAAACTACATATATCATACAACTAACAAGCAGGCTGCTTGATAAGACCACACAATTGTCAACACAATTCACAATGCACTCCTCGATCCCGATCATGATGTTTTAATCGAAAATAGTTGAAACGCATAATGTGCAAAATGAAGTCTTGAAATACAAAATAAAAATATTATTGTTGCCTTTTAAATGTAAACCCTTTAAACATTTATTGGTAAAACTATAGCTAATAGTTACTAGAATAGACATTACTAGTATTACTATATTACTAGTATTAATAATAACAACAACAACAACAACAACAATAATAATAATAATAATAATAATAATAATAATAATAATAATAACTTACGGAATAACTTACGCCTTCTTACTGTTTAATTCCTTCTTTCCACGTGTGTCCTACTCCACATGTCCAGATGGAAGAGAAGCTCTAGAGAAGTTACACGATGCTACAAACCCACGATTTGCTCCCGACGACAGATATAAAAATCAGACTGCGTCCTAGATCTCGTGCGTTTATAATAAACATGGTGTTTAAAAATAAAGGCACCAAAATGATTGAGTGTAAACCGGATCCCACTATGAGCACGCTAACATTAGCAAGGTCCGATTTATCCGATTTTGCACCGAAATGTGCGTTGTTGTTGTTGTTGTTGTTTTTTCACAATAGCTTCTCTCTTCCTTTCTCTACGTATGTACTTTTCTCTGGTTTTCTCCATTAGGGTAGCTAGCCCACGCAGATCTTTAAGCATCTTTAGGCAGTTTGGAGAAGGACGACGTGAAGGGAAAGCGACACGAGCTGTAACTGCCACCCCCCGGGGGGCAGGACTGGGCCACTGAGGGTCAACACGCTGTGATGTCATCACCATTTCGCCATGCTTATTGATAACACATGGGTGAGCAAAATCAAACACCGAGCAGCCTGTTACCACGCAATAAATATATTGTGTAATGTTTTATTTTATTCAATGAGTCTCTTCTGCATTTGATAAGCAGCCTACTGTTTAAAGAACAGCACATGCTATAGAGAAGCGATATAGGTACCCATGGGGTCAACTGGGGTTACGCTTTTAACAATAAATTCAACAAAGACATCTTCAGGTAAGGAATTTGCTCATTATACCACTGAAACATTTAGTGTAGCTTACAGTAATAACCTACAAGCAACAGGACGCTCTGACTATTGCTAAATGCTCATAATTATGATGATTAGAAGATAACGCTGATTTTGTTATTCAACGACAACGCATCCATTTAAAACATTTACAATGAGAACCCGAAAACATCATGTTTGCTCTCCGGTTACACAGCCTACTATATATTTCATGTTTTTTGCCTCTTTTTTCATTTTTCTTGTTAAACGTGATATTACTACATAATTACAGCGCGAAAACTCTATTATGTTTTAGTGTCATTTGGTCAGGACTATATTGTAGCCTGACACGATGTGACTTTGTGTGTACTGTACAGTCCAAATGAAAGAGAGAGAGAGAGAGAGAGAGAGAGAGAGAGAGAGAGAGAGAGAGAGAGAGGCAAAGACACTGGGACAGAGAGAGAGAGAGGGAAAGAGAGTGATAAATAGAAATTATTAAAGCTTTAGTTAATAAAAACATTTAATAACAGGTAAAATGTTGTAAATATTGTATTTAGATTGATCACTAAGTTTAAATAAAAGAAAAAGACAGCCATAACTATATATTAATGTTTGAATGTGTTATTATTATTATTATTATTATTATTATTATTATTATTATTATTATTATACGATATTAAATATTGAATATTGAAACCAGGCCTTGGAGTCTTTGGAGGAATCAGAGCCTACGATTTACAACATGAAATTAACACAGTTTTTTTATATATATATTTGTCGCATTTTTTATATTTTAATATTGTTCTGGGTCCTCATAGTCAAAGATCTAGCATAGGCCTGTGAAACTGGCCAGTTCCACAGCCCAGTTCCACAGGCCTATGCTAGATCTTTGACTATGAGAACCCAGAACAATATTAAAATATAAAAAATGCTAAACAAAATACGAACAGTAAGACAAATAAAATTATTCCTGCATAAAGTAGAAGGAACCGTATTGAAATATCTCTCACGCTCTCTCTCTCTCTCTCTCTCTCTTTTACACACACACACCTTTATGCAAGATCTTCAGCATCCTGTTCTTACGTCACGTCCTGTTGCAAATGATATAACATTATGACAAAATAGCTAAGTAATTTCAGAAATAAATACAGGTTTATTCTCGCCAATATTAAAAAATGTTATCAACGCATTTTTTCTTTTGTTCTATACGAATAAACGACTGCTTACGCCTAGAAGCGTTAGCAATAGCATTTAAACCACCTGGAAATAATTAAGCTTCAGGCTATAATATTGGTCACGTGATTTATCTCTCGCTCTCTCTCTCCGTCTCCTTCTATATGGATAAGTTCATCACTTAGGTAAAGCGCAAACCTCTCGTGCCCCTGTCCATGGTGCTGAAATCACTTCCGCTCCCTTTAATTTACTGTAAGCTCTTTTTCGATTTCACGATAAAGTCACAACGAATGTTGTTTTTACTGCATCTGACCTCGTCAAAAATTGTGAAATTATTTTCTTCCACATGGATTCTAAAAGGAGGGTTTTTTTTTGCACATTTTTGTTTGTTTTTATACAGGGGTGTAAATAATAATAATAATAATAATAATAATAATAATAATAATAATAATAATAATAATAATAACAACAATAATAATAATAATAATAATAATAACAGCACACAATAAATATAACACAGTGATACATATACATATACATATACGTATACGTATTATATGAGTTAAGCTTTTAAATGGCATTTTAGTGGTATGCAAGTCCCTTAAAATACCTCGTACCACAGATAATAATTAATAATTAATAATGAGAACAAAATTATATAGAAAGTTTTACACACACACACACACACACACACACACACACACACACACACACACACACACACACACACACACAAGTCAGTTACACTTTCTTTACATTTACGCACACGTAATGTAAAGTGTAGCCCAGAAGACAAAAGTGAAGAGTAATAATATGTCGGTTAGTATATAACTAAACTCTGCAATTTACCAAGTTCTCCAATAATTTATCTGTTCCACCTGTCCAGTCTTAAACAGCCC
>JAAGKR010006023.1:0-12316 GCA_011419295.1 Clarias macrocephalus
ACACACACACACACACATACACACTCACACACACACACACACACACACACACACACACACACACACACACACACGCGCACACATACACACTCACACACACACACACACACACACACACACACACACACACACACTCACACACACACACACACACACACACACACACACACACACACACGCGCACATACACACTAACACACACTCACACACACTCCTCCTGCGCATCGCTCTGATGTGATGCCATCAAACAGCTTTGAGATTTGGCCAACAGGAAGTTCTGGAATGCAAAGTGTCAGCTTTTCACATGTGCGCAGCAGACACTGGTGTTAAACACGACTTGCCTGGTTTTATTTAATCACTTATTCAAAATAAAACAATTTGTCAAAGGAAACATACACTGAGACAAAAACGAAAAAACTGTTTTAAAGTTATTTGTTACTTTGGCAAATATATTAAAATTGATTATAAGTTTGAAAGTGAATACATCAAAATACTGTAAAGAATTACAGCACATTAACATTCAACATAACATATGCCTTTTAAAGCGTGTTGTTTTAGGTTTGTTGTGGATTATCTACCTAAAAGGGCAATTTTTTTTAATAGAAAAAAAAACAAGAATAAATGAATTAATTAACGTTAAATAACAACTGGATAAATAAATGTTGTTTAAAAAACTTGGTGATTTTTTGGTCAAGTTTTGGGATATTTTTACTATTCACTTCAAGTCAGTGCTAAATAAAATGTGCAAATGTGCATCTAATTAGATAATTAGTGAAAATAAAAAGTAAAGAACGGGAAAATAGACAGATTTGGTATTAAGAAATTACATTTATCAACACATAATAATATATGTTGTATGTATATATATATTATACACTTTTTTTTTATTATTGTTTTTTGACACCACCAAAAAAGTGTTTTTGTGTTGGTCAAAATAAAAATAACACATGTTAGAAAAAAAGTGGTATAATGTGTTATAACACATAAAATATTTTTCCTTAAATTATTACAAAAATATTTATGTTTTATAACATGTTAAGTAAACAATTAAAAAAATTTATGCTAAATGAGCTTTATTAGCTAAAATAATTAATGATTTGTTTGTTGGTTGTTTTAATTTCCTAAAATAGAAATAAAAATGTTCGCTGCCTAAAATATTTTAATAAACAAATTATACCAATCAAGTTTTATATTCAATAAAGAATATTTAATAAAGTTGATTAATATACACAGATCAGCCACTATGACCACCTCCAGGTGAACTGAACAACATTGATTGTAACTTATATCACCTAGTAAACTGGTGATAGGATCACGGGCACCCGAGGCTCACCCATGGTCACTGGGACCAAAGGCCCATCCAGTCTGATCCCAAGAAAAGTCAATGGAGCACAAATCACTGAAAAAAGTCAGTGCTGGCAGTGAAAGAAAGACACCAGAACACCCATTTCACCACAGCCCATGGCACACGGAGCCCAGCAGGCCAAAAGTGCAAACCCAGCTTCCAAACTTCCCAGATCTCTATCCCTATATTTTGATTCATGGAGGCCATGCCCCACAGCCCTTAAGGATCCATCGCCAACACCCCGCACACCCTCAGAGGTCTTGTGGAGCCATGTGCTGAGGGGCCAAAGCCACCCCAGTGGCACAAGAGGAACACAAAACCTGGTTGTAATGTTATGACTGATCGATGTAAACTATACAAGTGGGAAAATAGATGCAATTTTACAAAACCAGGTTAAAAAACATCCTTCATTATTTATTATTTTTTGCTCAAATTATTATTTATATTTAACATATACACATCTTAATTTTTTTTTTTTAGGTAAATATTTGTTGATTTTTTTTTTAAAGTAGAGTAAGGTATAGTTTTAAAAATGATCTAGTGGTGTATATGATGGGCATTTGCAGCTCAGTGAAATAATAATGGATCACTGGTGTTTAAAGTCATCAATCACACATGCCTCGCCTCCTTCTCTTCTTGTCGCTTAGCTGTACTGATATCGGCACTTTGGTCTTTATTTATTAACCAAGTCGCAGTCAGAGGAGCTGATGAAGCTAATTCGGTGTAGCATCGCATTTATTAAAGCATCATTTTTTCCAACTAAATGTCAGATAGCCAGCGGATCATTTCCTGTTTCCTCAGCAGATTGGTGACGTTGGTGGCTTAGCGTGTTTGCAAGCATATAAATCTTCTCTTATCTCTCCTCGCAGAGCAACCGCACGGCGAGGTTTTAGTGAACAAGGAGCAGAAAGTGAAAGACACAAGGATGTGTTGGACAATAACGGTGGCAGATGGTGACGGCTAATAACGTAGCATCTTGTGTAGGACATAACACTAGCATTCACGCTCACAAACATCTTTTTTCAGATTTTGTTTTTGTTTTTGTTTTTCACTCAGAGAGCTTTAAATGACAGTGTGAGTTTTAGCAGCTTGTCAACTTACACCAATATTAAGGAGGACTAATGAGGAACTTGCTAATGAGGAAAACACTGATCAACTATAAACTGGTGACTACATCATGGCCACCAAAGGTTCACCCATGCCCATGGGGACTAAAGTCCAAGAGGTTGTTTAACTACCACTTCAGGAAGAGGAACATGGAATACAAGTGGGCCATGTTAAAAGCCGTGGTCAGAAGGTCATCTGTGCCTGTGAAATTGGGAACATGCTGGTGGACAATAGCGTTAAATGACAATGTCAGGATTTCCAAGAATAGTCGGCCTGGGGGTCTTCTGAAGTAGCACATCAGTACCAGCAGGCCAGAAGAAGTCGCAGTGGTCACCAATGCAAAACCTTGATGTGGGAAAATGTTTGAGTAGGCTGTAGAAAAGGACATTAGGGAAGTTATGGCAAGTCATCGGAATACTCAGGAAGGGAAATCAGGGACTGCACCCCGCAGTAAGTTGTCGGTTGGTAGAAGAAGAATTTTGTAGAACTTCTGAACTTAATCATCCTCTGAGGAGGAGGCAGGGTCTGAGGAATCACTCCTATCATATCTCATAATCACTCCCACTTCTGGTTGGAGATCTCGTCACATGGATGCCCTGTGTGGTCTGTTTGGGATGTATGGGGACACTTCCACTTTACCACTAAGATGGTCCTGGCCTCGGCCAATGCAGACAGCTGTTCTCTGAGGACTTGTGACTGCAGTCGCCTCGATATCTCAGGACTGTAATTTCCTACACTCTACCTGAAGCTCCAATAATGATCTGGATTCCATATTAAGTGTTATGCTGAACTTCCTGCTGCCTACCACACAGTATGACTGCAGATCAGTCCCTGCTATCCGTTATCACCCAAATGAGGATGGGTTCCCTGTTGAGTCTGGTTTCTTTTTATTGCCATCTCAGGGAATTTTTCCTTGCCACCGTCGCCTTTGGCTTGTTCATCTAATCATTTTGATTCATACACATTCATATTTCATACAAACGTCCATAATTTTGTTTGATTGTGTAAAGCTGCTTTGCAACAATGACAATTGTTAAGAGAGCTATACAAATTTAAATTTAATTTAATTGAGTTTGTAATATGGCCAGGAATGATTGCTCCTCCCTCCCCCTTCTTCCCTCCTATGTACTCTTACATATTTTCATCTTCCGATACAGAAGGTTGCAAAACCATTGTCAAGAGCAACACTCTCATGTACCTGCCTACTTTATCAGCAATAGCTGTCTGTACTGTAGGTCAGAGAATTTTGAAAGAGACAGGAGGCAATAATGACAATTCGATTTCAGGTACGATTTGCTTCCATATCTGATTCAATCCAGGGCACAGTTCCCAAGCATGGAATACTTTTGTTACTGTGTTCTCGGGAAAACCATCCCAGGGCTCTAATGTAAAAACAGTAGATGAGCAGCTCCTTTGTGGCAAGATGCCAAGTTGTCCTGAGATCCTAGGCCTTAGATGCTGTTGGGCTGTCTTGGTTGACATGTCTCTTCAATATCGCATGCAGAATGGGGACATTAACTGTGAACTGACAGACTGGGGTGGTGGTTCACATATATTTCAATAGGGGAACTGAAGGGAGTATGCAAATTATTGGGTTATCATACCGCTCTACTGTACCTCTTTAAAGAAGCTTACAGTGTGTTAGGGTCCTGGAAAGTAAAGAGACCAAGCCTGGAACCTCAGAGTGAGGAGGGATGATGCAGTTCCTGTCCTGGCCATGGAATAGTGGACCAACTCTTTACTACTGCAAGGCTATTTATGGTATCATAAGAATTTGCCCATCTAGTCTAAAAGCATTTGGTGCTTAAAAAAGGGCTATGAGCAGATCTCTCATGGGGGTCTTGTGTGAAGTACTGCTTATGTCTGCTTACAGTTTAACATTTTTAAAGTTACGTCTATATTCCTGGTAAGAAGTCAAGCATGTTCTCAGTGGCTTTTTGTTGCTTAAAGAACTGTTCATTATCTCCAGTCCTGTTTGTAATTTTCATGGGCAGAATCTCAAGGTGCAGCTGAGGTAAGGAGTGTGTGTTGTTTGAGGACTTTCTAATTACTTCTTCAGCTATTTGAAGATGATGTGATTTTGTTGGCTTTATCAGGTCATGATCTTCAGCATGCACTGGGGTAGGTTGCAGTCAAATGTGAAGCAGCAGGAATGAGAGTCAACACCTGCAATTAACCTGCACTTTACCTTAAAAAAAAAAAAAAATCCCGACAGGTAAGTGTTTTCACACAATGGAAACACTGTTTTATCGAGAAAAAAAAAACAAGAAATCTGTGTCCAATGACGCACACGCACACAGACACAAAGGGCAGGCTGATACAGAGAGAGAAAATGGATCTTTAACCTCTCTAATGAGACTTGCTTTTGCTTTACACCCACGGACACATGTGTTATAATACACAAGGGCTGACACAAAATAAAATATGTTTTACATACACACACGTGATCACAGTGTTAGAGTAAACAGTGCACGCATACACGGATTGATTATACTAGTGCGAGGCCCAGCAGGGGAGACGATTACCCACAATTCCACACCGCAAGAGAAAGAAAAACTGTTCTGCTCAGTTGTGATCACCTGACGCTTGGCATCAAAACAAGAAGTTGCGTGCTACATAATAGTAAACCAAAACTTGCTTGTTTTTCAAGGTAAAGTTCATTAAAAATCTTTGCTCGTCTTGCGGAACACTCGCAAACCGCGTTACACGCAATCTGTATTGGGGTCTTGAATTCCAACATCAAGAGGTTGATGTAAAGCTGCTGCTCCTTAACATCGAAAGGAGCCAGTTGAGGTGGTTCAGGCATCTGATTAGGAACTGATATGAGGTCCTTTCTTCCTTCCTTCCTGTCTTTTCTTTCTGCTTTCTTACTGACCATAGCCAGTCAGGAATATGAACACTTTAAAGCTGGTTATCTTTAAAGAGCTTTGAAAACTTTTTGTTTGTTTGTTTGTTTGCTTGTTTCTTTTATTTTGAACTTTTGATACATAAGTTGTCAGCAGCATGAAATTCAGTTGTACAATGGGGTGCTCCTGTGTGTGTTTGTGTGTGTGTATTGATATACTATCTGTGGGTAATGATTATTTTGGACTTGACTTAACGTGATTTAACAAGAGAAATTCCAGTCCAGTAAGTTGTGGTGCACACAAAAAGAGTGAAAAAAACAAAACAAAACATACGGAGGCCAGATGAGGCCTGGTTAACCAACATCTGCATTATTTATGGTCCTTCACACACACTCACACACACACACACATACACACACACAGTCTTCTGTCCTTAAACAGTCGAAACAAAAGTGCTTGAAGACATATTTGGCTTCACTTTCATCTCAAAATTATAGTCATAACTGTCACTAACACTTAAATCATGCATATGTGTGTATGGTGTGGGTGTGTGTGAGTGTGTGTTTAAGGATGTGCGTGTGTACATTTTTACCTCCCGATAATTACTGGAAGTTCATCCAGGGTCTGAAAAATTTAAACAGATTATGGAAATATAATTATAATAAAAAAAAAGTATATTTTAAGGGTTTCTTTTTTTATTGTAAATCACAATACAGAAAGATGTCTCCTGTAACTCAGCATATAATTATACGCTGCCAGTTTACATTTTTAGATGAGCATTGAGTTTCCATGGTTCTCTGATTATTTCTGAGAAGCTCATAAACAAAGACGCGACAGAAACACAGAGAAAAGCAAAGCTGTGTCACTGGACCCAACATCAACCACAAGACCAGAAATCACATAATCAAATTAGACATCTCACAAGAAATAATGTAAGTTTCAGAGAATTTACAAAACATATTTTTCTCTTCCAATCCCCAGATTATGTTTCAATTTCCACAACATGTAGCGTGTGCGTAAACAAACACTGTGTTCGCCGTTAGAGGAAACTAATCAACAACACAGTGTTGTGATGAAGCAGCGTCGCTGTCACCAACCTGACATCCAATAAAGTCTGTTATCAGTCATTTTTTTACATTTACATTTACATTTATGCATTTGGCAGACGCTCTTATCCAGAGCGACTTACAAAAAGTGCTTTAAAGTTTACATCACTGGATAGACACTTACACTGGGTTAACTAGGTCAATAACTAAGTCCCTTTAGTCTAACACAACTGACAAGAGGGGTTTTTTTTGGGGGGGGGGGGGGTGTTAGTCCTGTAAGTACTGGAGAAATAGATACGTTTTGAGTTGTTGTTTAAAGATCGTCAAAGTCTCTGCTGTACGAACATCTAGAGGGAGTTCGTTCCACCACCTAGGTGCCAGAACAGAAAAGAGTCTAGATGAATGCCGCCCTCGATCTCTGAGAGATGGTGGGATGAGGCGAGCAGTGCTGGAGGATCGGAGGGGACGTGGCGCAGTGCATGGTGTGATTAGAGCAGAGAGGTAAGTGGGTGCTGAGCCATTTTTAGCTTTGTAGGCAAGCATCAGTGTTTTGAATTTGATGCGGGCAGCTACAGGAAGCCAGTGCAGGGAGCGGAGGAGTGGGGTGGTGTGGGAGAACTTGGGAAGGTTGAAAACGAGACGTGCTGCTGCATTCTGGATCAGTTGCAGATGACGAGTCGTGGACAGAGGCAGGCCAGCCAGGAGTGAGTTACAGTAGTCCAGTCTTGAAATAACAAGGGACTGAACAAGCACCTGAGTAGCCTGTGAAGAAAGAAATGGGCGGATTCTTCTGATATTGTAAAGAAAAAATCTACAAGAGCAAGTAAGGTTAGATCTTGACCTGGGGATGAGACACGAGGGATGAACAACAGTTCGGTTTTGTTCTTTGATCCCGGGCGGTATGATAGATGGAAATTATAGTGCTCAAAGAACAGAGCCTGCCTTGGGTTGAGTTGTTTTAGGTTCCAGATGGTGATGAGGTTTTGGTGGTCGGTCCAGACGATAAATGGTTCTCTGGCGCCCTGGAGCCAGTGTCGCCATTCTTCTAATGCCCACTTTATGGCCAGCAGCTCGCAGTCCCCTACCCTGTATCGCTGATGAGTGGGGTCAAATTTTTTGGAGAAGAAACTACAAGGGTGTAGTTTCGGGTCTGGACCCTGTTGGGAGAGAACAGCCCCAGCGCCCACATCTGAAGCGTCCACCTCCACAACAAACTGTTGGTTAGCATCTGGATGGAGGAGAATTGGTGCAGTGGTGAATCAATGGCAAAGTTTGTGGAATGCGGCGATGGTAGTAGAGTTGAGTTGAAAGTGATGATATGATGGGCAAGGTTAAAGGTGCTGCGACTGTACTGTAGTCCCGGATAAAGCGACGATAGAAGTTTGCAAACCCAAGAAACCGTTGAAGTTGTTTGAGAGTCTTGGGTAGGGGACAATGACGTACAACTTCCAGTTTCTGTGGGTCCATGGCCACAACCTGGGGCAAGATGACAAAGCCCAGGAATGTGGTGGAGCGCTTGTGAAAAGTGCACTTCTCCAACTTACAGTACAGTTGGTGAGTGAGCAATCTCTTAAGGACTGCCCTGACGTGTTGGGTGTGTTCTTCAGCGGTGCGGGAGTAAATCAGGATATTGTCTAGGTAGATGAATACCCATTGACCCAACATGTCCCTTAGAAAATCATTAATAAAGTGTTGGAAAGTAGCTGGAACGTTACAGAGTCTGAAGGGGATGACCAGGCTTTCGTAATGTCCAGTAGGGGTGAGAAAGGTCTTCCACTCATCGCCCTCTCTGATACGCACCAAGTTGTAGGCACTCCGGAGGTCCAACTTTGTGAAAATGGTGGCACAAGAGAGGGCGTCCAGGGCTGAGTTGGTAAGAGGCAGCGGGTGTAGTTTTTTTATGGTGATGTTGTTTGGCCCCCGATAGTCGACACAAAGGCATAAGTCACCCAATTTTTTTTTATGAAGAAAAAAAACGCGGCGGCAGCGGGCGAGAATGAGGGTCAGATGGTGCCTTGGTGGAGATCGGATGATACATCGATGAATCAATGAACGCGGAGCTTTGGACTAGTTTGTGGCCAATTTGAGGTGCACCTGAACCACGAGACGCGAGACACTGGGTGTGGTGGCGGCGAGATGGAGGGGGCCCGGTGAACTGTACCTCTGATTCACCGGACTTGGGCATTTCCCGGGCGGAGAGAGTATATGGCTCTATGATGAGCCGCCGACCCACAATAAGCGCAGAGTCCCTCCCTGAAACGTCGATCTCGCTCTGCAGGGTTCAAGAAGGTGCATCCTAATTGCATGGGTTCCCCGGCTCCTGTGTCAACCATGACAGGAGGTGGAGATCCGGCGGGTGCCATAGCGGTGATGATGAAAGCTGGTGGTCGGGGCATGGAGTGTGAGAAAGATGGCGTGATGGGCGGCAGAGTTCGGAGGCTGGCCTCTGGTGAGCTTGTCCTTAATGCGTGAAGCCAGTCCCTAGGCCGTCCAGAGGGCGTTGTCTCCCCAGGTGCACGGCAACGGTTTGGAAGTCTGCGGTGTAGCAGCTCACGGACGTCCCTCCCTGCCGCAGATGGTACAGTTTACTGTTGGTCTCCACCTCAGCTGCAGGATGTTTGAAAGTTAGCTTCAGTTGGCAGGTGAACTCTCCATATGAGTAGCCCGTGTCTGAGTCTGATCTGAGGACCGGCGTGGCCCACTCAGCTGCCTGCCCGGATAGCAACGAGACAAGAAGTGCAATGCGCAGTCAGTTTGTGGAGTATCTGGTGGAATTAAACTTAAACACAAGATCCAACGCCGTTAGAAAGACACTGCACTTCCCATCAGTACCACTTATCCTGTAGAGCTATGAAAACATCAGAAGGGGGGGGGATGGGCATGACAACAGCCAACTGAGCAGCCGCCCCGCAGAGGGTCGCGTTCTCCTACTGTAGCTCCGCCACCCCGCAGTGCAGTGCCACGATGTCTTGGAGGTCCTTTTGGAGAGACGCGACTTCACCACAGAGCTTATTGATCAGCTCGGCATGCTGGTCAATCACATCACAGAGGCGAGCAAACTCCACTGGGTTTAGTGCTTTAGGCTCAGTCATTCTGTCACGAGCAACCGAGGATAAAGACAACAGCCTTAGCAGTTAGTCCGTGTAGCGTGGATGGTAAACCCAAACGCGGAAGCAGCACAAGTCGGCAGGATAACCACTCGTTTAGTCTAAGAACTCTAGTACGTGAAGGGCAAGGATCTACACAAATAAATCCGCGTTTTAGCAACACACACACTCAATCAACGAAGCAACCCGAATCAGTGAGTACTCACAGAATAGTCAGCGAAGCGTCGGCAAAGACATGGGCGAATTCAATGACTGAGTGACCGTACTACTTCCGGGTCCTTGTGATGGTCGTGTTATGAGTGTGCATGACAGAAACCCACTAAGCATGGGGAGAACATGCAAACAGCAGGAGAATTTACTGCTGGAGGCATTAACAAAATGATTGTAAACTTCACTACAAACGATTGTTTAATTTTAGCTCCGCCCATAGCAGCAGTCCACACTAAGCGACTGTCTCTATAAACATTCTCCACAGGACACAACACAAAAAATAAAAAAACTATATTTTATATATTTTTTAGAGTGACTTTCCAAAAGCAGTTTGTTAAGTTTCCAGAAGCTTCAGTTCTCTTTTCTTGTTTCCAATACCGGAGCAGTGTGACATCACTTTCATACCTGGCACAGAGCCAATGGCAGCGCGTAGAGTGAAACCATTGAAAGCCAGGAGCAGTTGCAGCGCCTGTCTCCTACACGAGGTCGCCGCCTAGTGACTAGATTTGTAGTTGACCGTGTGTCTGCCTGAACGGAAAGTCACTAAGTTCCCCCTGCAAACAAGTCTGTTTGTGTTGAAAATACAAGTAATGAGATATCAATACAAAAACACAGAGTTTATTAAGATACTGCAAAGAAATGTTACAATACATTGTTAGAAATGCAGCAGTTTTGCAGCAATGCATTAATGCGCACAATGTTCACAGCCTCCATATCTAAGGTCACTTATCAGTTAACAAAATAAATGCAAAGAAATCATGATTCACACATTGAGCAGTATAACTCAGAGACTATTCTTAGCAGCTCACTTAATCTATGGTGATAATTAAAACTTTTCAGATAATGTGACAGGCAGCGTGGGGGTGTAGTGGTTAGCACTGTCTCCTCGTTCCTCCAAGGTTAAGGTTTGATTCCTGTCTCGGGGTCTGTATGCATGGAGTTTGCATGTTCTCCTTGGCTTGATGGGTTTTGTAGCCAGTGCATTTAGTCATAATTTTATTTAGGGCAGTTAACAGAATCTTAATATACTGTACATCTTCAATAAACTGCAGTTCCTATAGTTAAAAAAAAAAAATCAACTTCATATGACGATTTATAAGAGCTCTTTTGGTCACCCTAGAACAGGAAGATGCAGAACTAAACGGAACAAGCCGTGGTGCTGTCTGGACAGTATTCAGAAGTAAGTCAGAGAGAATTAATTGCCTAGAACAGTCTTATTACAGATAATAATAATAATAATAATAATAATAATAATAATAATAATAATAATAATAATGCAAACACTAAATCCTTCATTGACTGAAACTGTCCTTGCTAACTTTTTTGGTACCCATGGTGCTACCTTCATGAAATCTTCCACAACATGCAAAAAAATAAAAAAATAAAAATAAAAAAATCCGTAAACCTGCTTTGCTTGGCTTTCCACTGATGCAAACAGATTTTGAACAGCTCCCGGATGTACATGCAACTTCGGTTCAGTTTGGTTCATTAATTTCTATGCAGAAAATGCTTCATATGCTGAAGGCAATTTCTTGCAAAAAGCAAGGTGAAAATTCTTATGGGAGGCCATTCATATGTCGAGGTTCTGCTGTATATATATTCCTCAAAATACAGTATATGTGTAGAACTACTTTTGCTCTCTCTATATACAGCATATCATAAATATTAATATGCAAAAATTACATACTTACATTAACCCTCTGTAATATCAGATAATTTATTTATTCCGGGACCCATTGTTTTAGGAAAATAAATACATTATTTAAAAGTATGTGCATCCCTCATACCCATAGTTTAGATTTGAAAAATAATCAATGCAAGTACAAAACACTCATGTAACTTTTATTATCAGCTATGGTGGTATAAGTCAGCGCATGAGATTGGTGCGTGCTACACAAACAGAGATTTCAGCCTTTCTATTACAATAATTCTATAAGATCAATAAAGATGTAACACAGAGAGTGACTGTGGTAGCGGTGGTGTGTTCAAGTGCCATGATGTGTCTGTTACAGTGAGAGGAGCTATAAAGTGTGAGCAGAGTGATGTGTGTGTGTGTGTGTGTGTGTGTGTGTGAGTGTGTGTGAGAGAGAGAGAGAGAGAGAGAGAGAGAGAGAGAGAGAGTTATTATTAATATAATAATATTATTATTGTTTTGTAATGTATACACTGCACCAATACATTATATTTTTATATGATGTCATTCTGCAAAGCTGTTGCTGATGCTTTTAAGCCACAGATCTAGAGGGCGTCAATGAGCCCAGAGACTCCTTTTGTTTTCTTTTTTAATTTTCTATGTTTAACTCCATGTCCCAGAATGCACCTCGGTCAGGTGATGGGAGCGCTCACCTGAACCGCGGAGGCTCATTAGTTTTGTTATAAATGTTCCTGAGTTCAGTTAGTCTTTGTCTTGCATCTGTTCTATTTGGTGTGCTGTTTCAGTCAAGTGCTTTGTTGTTTGTTTCCTTGTATCTCCTAGCTCTGTGTATCTCCTAGCTCAGTGTAACTTCTGAGCGTTATATACACATTCACCTAAAGGATTATTAGGAACACCTGTTCGATTTCTCATTAATGCAATTATCTAATCAACCAATCACATGGCAGTTGCTTCAGGGGTGTGGTCCTGGTCAAGACAATCTCCAAACTGAATGTCAGAAT
>JAAGKR010006023.1:28056-46283 GCA_011419295.1 Clarias macrocephalus
GGAACGCACTCCGGTGGGTCAGCAACTGCCAGGGGGTTGTGAAACTTCCCTATTCAAGGGATTTGTGCTGCTTTACACCATTTGAGTGAAGATGTGAAATGCTTCTCTCTTGTGTAAGGAAGTTGTTTTGCAGACATGCACCATCTGAGTTGGAGAAGACTAACCGTTCCCTTTCCTTATTTTCTGATGTCGTGAACTGTCTCTTCCTCTTCCAACGGCTTGCTGAATTGTGCCACTTAAGAGGGGTTGGTCAAAGCCATCTGGGTTTCCTCTTTTGACCAGGTCACATGTCCAGCTGTGTTAAATCACCGCGAGAGAGATAACGGTAGCAGCAGGGCGCCGTTTTATTGGAAGGCGACAGATTCACAACTCCATTTGCGGTCCCTACAACTCCCTACAACACTCACAAACACGCATGGATATATACTGTACATACTTCCTGTCAGAACTGCTTTAGCTCTGTCATATTCTTTGTACGTCTCATGTATATGACTCACTTCAAGTCATTCACAGCATCTCTGTTGGGTTGAGAACTGGGCCATGACTTGGCCACTCAAGAGGGGAGTTTTTTTTTTTTCAGAAGACATGTTTTGGATAGGCTCCAGTGTTTTGGGTCATTGTCCTGTTGCATCACCCATTTTCTACAGAGTTTCAGCTAATGTACCGATGTTCTCACATTATCCTAAAGAATTTTTGACAAGTTTGGGAATTCATCTTCCCCACTACACTGCAAATGCGAATAAGTTGGCAAAACTCAAAAATTTTGAGGTAATCCGTTACATCAATTTTTTTAAGTAATGATGTTTCCAATTTTAAGTAAACAGAACTCAGTTTTTGAGTTTGTTATTGTCATTCATATTGATCATACTTTACTAACTCATACTATTTAATGGCAATTATCATGAATCTTTTAGTTAATTAACTTATTTAATTTGCAACAACTAAAAAAATAAAAGGTTGTTGTTGGTCTTTCGGCTGCTCCCGGCAAGGAGTCACCACAACGGACAATCCCATCAGCACACACAAGCTTGGCACAGGTTTTATGCTGGATGCCCTTTCTGATGCATTTTACCCAGGGTTGGGACCTGCACAGCATCCGGTGGCTGGGGTTTGAGCACTGGCTGGGAATTAAACCCAGGCCTTTCGCATGGCAGACAAAACAACTACCACTGAGCCACCAGTGCCCTGTTGCAAATAAAATTAATAGTAATTTTCTTAATTTTAAATTAAATCTGAAAGTACAAATTCTATAATATATATATATTTTAAATGAACACTTTCAAAAAAACACAACACATGTAATACAGCTCAGAGAAAATGGATGTTGAGGCCTTGAAATCAGACATTCTTTGCTCATTAAAAGAAGACATCTCTGCAGTGATAAAGTCTGAAAAAATGTGCTTGCCGATGATTTCAGTTCCCTTTAACAACTATACAAGCAGTTAAAAAAGAAATAATAAATAATAAATAATACGGCGGCGATTCACTCCGAGATAGAGCAAATAATGAGTACGATAAAGGAGGTGGAAGGCGGCCTATCAACGTGGTCAGACGAGGTGACAACTTTAGAGTCTGAGGTATCTGCTTTGAAAGCAGTGATGGCCGAGCTAAGAGGGAAATGTGAAGACATGGATGGCAGGATGAGAAGGTGTAATATCAGGATAGTGGGGGTAGCTGAGATGGAGGGATTAAGCTCTACTGTGGTGGTTTCGAGGCTGCTAGGAGAAAGACTACAGTTGGAGAGAGATGTGCTTGTGGACCACCCCCATAGAATTCTGGCTCCAAGACGATCGGATGGAAAACCACGTGTCATCATGGCTAAACTTCACTATTACCAAGACTGTGTCGATTTGTTGAGCCGTGCGCACGCTCGGGCTCTGCTAAGATTCAACGGAGAATCAGATTAAACTGCGAGCGGTGCCAAGGCCAGGGCCTTGTTCATGGAGGTTTGGAAATTACTGCGCAATCGCCAGGGCATCTGGTTTGGCATCCTATACACAGCCCTTTAAGTATTACATATACTATATTGAATCTCAGCGGAGCCCGAGGGCGCGCACAGCTCAACAAAATCGACGCAGTATGGAAGAGAGAAGGTATTTACAGATGCAGAGGAAGCGATGAGGTATATAAAGAAGAACATTATCCCAGCAGAGGCTTGAAAAGAATGCAAATACTTCAGTTTGATCCGTTTATACCTTAACAATAATTCAACAGAGCAATAACCTTTCTGTTTGCATTGTTTTTAGCTCCTCACAGGAGGGGCAGGCAGATACTACTCAGTCATGAGTAAGAGACTTATTCATTCCATAGACAATTTTGACACAACAATATTTACTTTAATAGTCTCGCTGCTGATGTTAAAACCACTGTTTCTATTATTAATGCACAGTTAAGGTTTCCTCCTTTTTTATTTTAAATTTGCCTATATCTTGATCAATAATAATGTTCATCCTCAAGGGTGAGCCTGTGTTGCTCAGTTGCATTTTGAGGGAAGCCATTGTCATTAGGCTTACTTTATATTCTTTATTACTGTGTTATACATCAGATTTTATGATATAATATAATAATGTGCCATTTAAGTCACGTTAGTATGGCAGGTTCGGTGGGAGCCTGAGCTGTTGGCTTTGTGGAGCTCTGTAGAACACTTAATGTGTGGATTTGTTTTTGAAGGGTATTATGTTCACCATGTTCTTATAGATGATAAGTGTAACGGTTACTGCTTGCCGGATGAAGGAATGGCATTATAGCAGAGGTGAGGTGATCAAAAAGGATTTTAATGAGAACAAGACAGGGAACCAAAAGAACAGAACATGAACTTAAACCAGGCTAAACTAAACATGACAGACTAACCAGACTAGACATTACCAACAAACAGAGACCAACAGGCGAGGAGAACACGGAGCCAGGAGAACATGGAGCTAGGAAGAACATGGAGCTAGGGAGAACATAGAGAACAAGGAGAACACAGAGCCAGGGAGAACACAGAACAAGGAGAACACTGAGTCAAACAATATACCAAAACAAACAGGAACCTTAGAAGAACAGAGAACAAACAGTAACCCAAACCGAACAGATGCAAGACCAGACTAAACTGAACTCAGGAACATTTATAACAAAACACTAATTAGCAACCTCAGTTCAGGTGAGCGCCACATCACCTGACTGAGGTGCATTCAGGGGAATTGAGTCCACCAAAACTACAAATGAAAACAAAACACAAAATGGAGTCTGTGGGCGCTTTGGCGCCCTCTGGTGATATCCCCTGACATTAAGGGGGGAGGGGGAGGGGTTTATTAGTTTTGTTTAAAAACCAGACTTATTTGTCAGCTGTTCATGCTAATTTATGTTTGTTGTCATGTGGCTCTTATAGATTTCATATATACAACTTTTTCCCCTTAAGATGACTGTGATCAATACTTCCAAAAGTTTTAATGGCTGTTCCGTCAATTTTGTGAGTTAGAACATTAAGTCACTTAACCATCCAGTACAATATAAAAATATTGCACATTTAAGGTAACTTGATGTACATATTTCCTTTCTTTTGGAGACCCATCTACATACAGTGGATCATTTCCGACTCAGAGGGAGTTGGGCAGAACAGATATATCACTCCAATTTTAATTCAAAGGCTAGAGGTGTAGCCATACTTATCAAGAAAAATACTATGACTAGTGTAGAGGCAGATTCTTTAGGGCGATATATTATTGTGGTCAGTTTTATTACTTACCAGTCATTCTGGTCAATATTTATGCACCAAACTGGGATAACCCAATTATAAAATTTTCTTATTTTTCTTTTTATCTTTCACATCATCTTATTTTTGGTGACGACACGAATTGTGGACTCTCCCCCGTCTTATACCGTAGCTCGCTTAAAAAAGCCCCCCTGTCTAAATCAGCACATTCAATTAAACTTTTTCTTAAATCGTATGGCATAATAATTTGAAAATGCATATCCCAAATGCACAGGCTAGTTACCGGCCCTGGAGACTCAACTCTTCTATCAGAGGAAGCTTTTATCAAATTCATTTCCTCTGACACTATGTAGAGTTTCAGCTCTGGGTCAGAGGTGAATCAAATCCTTAAGGATTCAGATAATTTGATTAAACTGGGTTAATAGTTAATAGTATTTGGTGTATTTTACCAATTCTGCTTATCACATGGCCACTAATGATAACACAAAACCTGGTATTTCTCAATTATGAGCAAGGTAACTTAAGATCTGGGCAAATATTTAAACTTAAAAATACAAGACCAGGACAACAGTTCTTTATCAAGAAACAAGAATTTATTTGACTAAACTACGATACATGAAACTATGCTATTAAACACACACACAGGCACACACACACACACACACATACAGTACACACAACAGTTCAAAGGATGAAGGTTAATGAAGTTTTCTAATACTGTTCACTAGACCTGAGAAAGTCACAAGAGTAGAGCCTTGGGTTTAAGCTTACTTTTTAGTTATGAAACAAGCACCAATTTCAGGAAGGTATGAAGCTTTGTTTGTTACCTGTGTTACTTGTGTTGCGGTCTTCTTCGGTGATTCACGTTCGGTGTTAGGGAATCACGGCGTTGCTGATTGGCTGGTGCTCTGGTGCTGGGATGACGCCTCTCGGGGAAGCCCTTCGCTGATACGTTGGGTGCTTGGTTACGGACGGCCGAGTGAATTCTTCGTTGCGGAACTTCGCTGTTCTGACACGAAGTTTCTTGAAGATGTTGGAGAGCGGATGAGCAGTTTGCTTGCCGGTCAGACGCAGGGCGAAAGTTGACGGAGGACAAGCGACGAAAGAGCTTACTTCAGACGTGTAGTTCACGTTCAGCTGTTGGATGACGTTGGAAGAAGTTCAGCCATTGGACGACGTTGGAAGAAGTTCAGCCACTGGATGACGTGCCGATGTGCTCCAACCCTGGCGTTTTAACCCCTTGTTGTCGGTCCATCCCACGGGTGATTGATCCAATCAGATGTGGTTACGGGATTAGCCCCGCCTCACGTGTTTCCTCCTTTCATGCATAAATTAGGGCGGGTCTTTCAGCCATCGCGTGGTACTCATCCGGTTGGAGATTTTAATACCTTTTATGAATTAAGTTCACACACGCTCTGTTCATGTTACTAGCATCTCATGTACATAAGCATTCTTTGAATGATTATAGATAAGCTTTCGGTAGATACCACACATCCCATATCTCACATATTCATTCATGCCGTTATTTAGTTAAAAGGAGTTTATAAATGCTGATTACACATTTTAAGTTATGCAGAATAATCAGATATACATACAACCATCAAACATGCTGAGTGAATATATATGGATATAAGTTTAGACCTACTGGCACGCTTTAAAGAGTGTCTGAAATAGTGTCTCTGCCATGTGCCTCTTTGTTCGTTGAATGGCATGTGGAGACATCCTGTGTCCTGTGGTCAATGAGAGTGCCAGTGGTCTGAGTTACAGAGGGTTTTTCCCCCCACTTAGAGGTCTAAGACTCTTTTGTTTACCAGATTGCCAATTTCCATTGCTGGAGTTTGAGGTTAACTGGACTTTTATAGCTTCAGGTGTACAGGGCCCCTTTTCCCAGGCTTGGTTAAGTTTCCTGCTTCCCCCATTCTGGGGCTTGTTCATCCCTACACTACATTATTCCTTGAGATCAACCAAACACCAGGGATGTCTTCTTTAATTATATGGGAGTCACTTACGGCACATTATTTCAGATTATTTCATACTGTGCAAATAAAAATAAAAATAACACTGCACACCTAAAAGAGCTAACAGACCAGATACTGGAATTAGACAGACTATATAGTCATCTGCCCTCTGCCGATACAGCCTACCTGAGTTTGATCTCCTGTCAACAAGGCAGGCTGAGTATCTTGTCTCTAAATTACAACATGTGTCCGATGGGCATGGGGACAAGGCTGGGCGAATACTTGCTCATCAGCTAAAGCGAAGGATTGTCAATCAGTCCATTCCTGTAATTAACCATGAACAGGGCTTAAAAAATACTGATGGCCTTAAAACGAATTCACATTTGCAAAATGATTACCAGTCACTGTATACTTCTGAATCACGTGTTGATCCTCACTCGCTGAAAGTGTTTTGGATAATATACAGATTCCTTCTATAGATACAGTGACGGGTGCTGATTGGAAGAAGACCTCACAGTAGAAGAGATAACATTAGCAATTAGATCTATGCAGAGTGGCAAATCAGAGAGACCAGATGGTTTCTCAACAGACTTCTTTAAAACATTTTCAGAACAGCTTTACCCTTTATTGTAATCGTTTTTGAGGAATCGTTTTTATCCAAGTCCCTACCACCAACCATGAGTCAGGCAGTTATCTCATTAATCCTTAAAAAAGACAAGAACCCTCTCGAGTGTAGCTCTTTCCATCCAATTTACCTTCTTCATACTGATGCTAAAGTGCTTGCTAAAGTTCTTGCGCAATGTTTAGAGCGGGTGCTACCCTCCATCATACCACCTGATCAAACAGGTTTTATTGAGAATCGTTACTCTTTCTTTAACATTAGACGACTCCTGAATATTCTTTATGGCCCTTCTCCACCCGACACACCAGAGGTAGTTCTCTCTTTGGTTGCGGAAAAGACATTTGACCGGGTAGAGTGGGGTTATCTTTTTAATACAATGGAGAGGTTTGGATTTCGTCGAAAGCTTATATCATGGATAAAACTTTTATATATGTCTCCATTAGCTGCTGCATACTAATAAGAGAATATCTGCTTATTCTGAGCTTCAACGCAGCACGAGGCAGGATTGGAACATAAGGTTTCGCTTCAATGTGGACAACATGTTATTATACTTGTCAGAACCCCTGACAAGTTTTACGAAATTACTGACTCTACTTACAGAATTTGACAAAATATCTGGCTATAAAGTTAATATCCAACTGAACTAATGCATGTTGGTGATGGGGTCAGTCTGTCATCTTTAAGCTCAGCTGCCTTTAAAATGATCCCTAAAAAATTTAAATACCTTGGGGTCTGTGTTACATATGATCATAAAGACTTGAGCCAACTATCCACCTCTTTTATCTGGTCTAAAACAAGATTTTGAGCGCAGCGACAACCTCCGACTCTAACTGGGTGGAAGAATTAATACAGTAAAGAAGAGTGTACCACACAAGTTTTTATACACTGCTCAAAAAAATAAAGGGAACACTAAAATAACACATCCTAGATCTGAATGAATGAAACATTCTTCATGTGCCTGTATGACCTCCCTACAATGCCTGGGTATGCTCCTGATGAGGTGGCGGATGGTCTCCTGAGGGATCTCCTCCCAGACCTGGATTAATACATCCGCCAACTCCTGGACAGTCTGTGTTGCAACGTGGCGTTGGTGAATGGAGCGAAACATGATGCCCCAGATGTGATTAATTGGACTCAGGTCTGGGGAAAGAGTAGGCCAGTCCATAGGATCAATGCCTTCGTCTTGCAGGAACTGATTACACACTCCAGCCTAGCATTGTCGTGCATTCGGAGGATCCCAAGGCCAACCACACTGGCATATGGTCTCACAAGGGGTCTGAGGATCTAATCTCGGTACCTAAGGGCAGTCAGGCTACCTCTGCCGAGCACATGGATGGCTGTGCGGCCCTCCAGAGAAATGCCACCCCACACCATTACTGACCTACTGCCAAACCGGTTATGCTGGAGGATGTTGCAGGCAGCAGAACGTTCTCCAGGGCATCTCCAGACTCTCTTACGTCTGTCACATGTGCTCAGTGTGAACCTGCTTTCATCTGTGAAGAGCACAGGTTGCCAGTGGCGAATTTGCCAGTCTTGGTGTTCTCTGGCAAATGCCAAACGTCCTGCACAGTGTTGGGCTGTAAGCACAACCCCCACCTGTGGATGTCAGGTCCTCATACCACCCTCATGGAGTCTGTTTCTGACCGTTTGAGCAGACACATGCACATTTGTGGCTCTGGCAGTCCTCCTCCTGTTGCTCCTTGAACAAATGCAGAGGCAGCGGTCCTGGTGCTGGGTTGTTGCCCTCCTACGGTCTCTTCCACATCTCCTGATGTACTGGCCCGTCTCCTGGTAGCGCCTCCATGCTCTTGTGGGGGTTGTACACTCCGTCTCATGGTACTACTAGAGTGAAAGCACCGCCAGCATTCAAAAGTGACCAAAACATCAGCCAGAAAGCATACATATGTAGGAACTGGGAAGTGGTCTGTGGTCACCACCTGCAGAACCACTACTTTATTGGGGGTGTCTTGCTAATTGCCTATAATGTCCACCTGTTGTCTATTCCATTTGCACAACAGCATATGAAATTGATTGTCAATTAGTGTTGTTTCCTAAATGGGCAGTTTGATTTCACAGACGTGTGATTGACTTGGAGTTACGTTGTGTTGTTTAAGTGTTCCCTTTATTTTTTTGAGCAGTGTATGTGATATACAATTTGTGAGTGATAGGGAGCAGGATGTCTGTTTTATCAATATTAGGAATTTAATGAATGAAGACTTTGCCGGTCACATTCATCACCTGGTTGTTAACAAAGTTCATGTTCATGTTCTTAAGTTGAAAACTGAACTGTGAAATTCACTGTTCATCAAAGAAATAAGCAAGTTGAATGAATGGCAGTCTTTTAGCATGTTCATGCGTAACACTGGTGCAGGCCACCATGACTGATATCTGTGTTATTTCTTGGTGACATTTCAAGAACTTAGTATTACTGCTAGTGTTAGCTTGAGGCTGTTATCATATATCATATCCTCATATGTATGTCATATATCATGCCCTGTCACTGTGTACTCTAAGCACCCAGCCGCTGTCTTGCTCCTGATGACACCACAGCTGTTGCATCAGGTAAAGCCCCCTCCCAAAATATCCTTTCATATCGAATAATAAGATTAATACCAGCTGTATGAATTCAACTGTATTACCCATGGTAGGATAAAACTGTAACCATGCAAAACCCCTGCTAACACCCCACTCCCCAATTATTTTGTTGTTTCTTTCTTTATTTATTATTATTATTATTATTATTATTATTATTATTATTATTATTATTATTATTGTGACGGCCTTTGCAGCCTAAAAAGAATGAGGAAACGTAGAAACCCAAACTTTGTCCCAAATTATTTTAATAAACCAAAAAGTGTTCATTAACAAAAAAAAAAAAACAATATGTACAGATCTAATTAAATAAACTACTAAAAAAAAGGTCAAAAGAATCTAAGTTAAATTCAAACCAACTTAGAAGAACTTAACAGAATCTAAAAAAACTACAGGAAGACCTTAACCCAAACGAGCCAAAAAATAACTACCCCCAGACAAGACAATGGGGAAACATTTAAAGGGATGGACCAGTCCATTTTAGACACATGGGGAACCACAAAAAATAACAAAACTAAAACAACCAAACTAACAAACATTGGGTAGTTCAATAATTAATTTAAATTAAACAGATATTAGGAAAAACAAAACAATTATAAAAAGAAAGAATGAAACCCATACATATAATCAAGATATACACAAACATACGCTAGCTAACAACCAATTCCCCCCACAGTTAGTCTACTTGTTGGTACGGCTGGTGGAACCATAGTTGCGGCATGCCGGACCTTAATAGTTGACGGACCGCAAGAAAAACTCCACGAGCACAACGCAGCACCTGCAGCCATTCACCACTCAACGGTAACTTAAACTCAAAGAAAAATAATATTAACTCAACATATAAAAGTACAACATAAACTAGGATGTGTGCACTCCACCCTGATATGATGCACTTCAAATAAATAAATATCTAAATAAAATTACTGGTGTGTGTCTGTTTAATATAAATAAATACCAAAGTAATTAACTAAACAAAATACTAAAGAATAAATGAGAAGTGAATGGATCTGCGCACACGTTTATGTAGATGCTTATACATTACCCCTCAATGTGTGGCCGATGGTGGGCCATCACAATTAATAATAATAATAATAATAATAATAATAATAATAATAATAATAAATGGGGAAGGGTGCATTATTTTATGTTGAATGCTGTCTGACATTGTAAAGCACACACAGTAACACTAAAACAACTGCGAATGAATAGTGACTTAAGAGGCCTTGATTATACTGCATAAATATTATTTAGTACAACACAATTCCTGATGAAAAAAAAAAGAAATATATGAAACAATTACACAAATGTAAGACAATTAATTTTTTGAGGTATTCTAATGCTCTAGTCTACTGTTCCAGTTATTTCTATATTTTAAGTTTGATGTTTTTAAATGTAAGATTTTTTTTGTTAAATAATAACAATAAACAGATGCAGGCTATATAACAGTTCATTCCTTGTATGAATAAAATTGTCAGCTAGTGAATTGTCTGTGTAAACAACATTTATTTAAATTTTTTAACGCATTATTGTACAGCAAATGTCACTAGCTCTAGTTCTGATTTTTCATGTTGGTTGTATAAAGTACTCAGATGTAAAAGTTGCCATCAATGTAGTATTTCTTCAATATAACATATTGTTATGACATTTTTATGACTTTATGACACCCTACATTGTAAACCCCAATAAGTTGGCAAAACTCAATTTCATTTTTTCTGTTTCATCAAATTTTTTAAGTAATGATGTTTTGAATTTTAAGTAAACAGAACTAACAGTTTTTGAATTTGTTGTACTCATTCATATTAATTGTGCTTTACTTTACTGAGTTACTGAATGAGTTACTAAAGCAATTCACTTTTTTTTTTAGCAAATTAAAAAAAAAAAAAATTGTATTGGTCTTTCAGCTGCTCCCGGCAATGGGTCGCCACAGCAGACAATCCGGTCCGCACACAAGCTTGGCACAGGTTATACACCAGATGCCCTTCCTGGTGCAACCCTCCCATTTTATCTGGGCTTGGGACAGACACTTCATCCAGTTGTTGAGAATCAAACCCGGGCCTTTCACATGGCAGGCGAAACGCCAACCACTGAGCCACCCGTGCCCTATTGCCTGCTGACGTCAGACACAAAATCACTACTCTGAAAGATTTTAAGTTGGTGGAACTTTAAAGTGACAGTTACTGTTACTTAAGTACTTACAGTTACTTAAAATATCAAATTTGTTCAGCTAACAAAGAGTCATTTCTACAACTCATGAATACCAAAAAGTTCTAAATACTCTTCAAGGTCTATAAATTTGAACTAATTGTAATTATTTAAGTTACCAGTACTCAATATGTTTAATTACTTTGAGCATTAGGGTTTACAGTGTAAATGACCTGCAGATCCACTCCCGAAGGGGACAGAGCTGCCCCAGTGGACAAAAGAGGAACCTAAACAATATTGGGCTTAATTTTATGGTTGATTGGTATATTCTATAAATATTTTATCAAGATGTACAACTTACATTGCACCGTGACCATAATATGAACTAACATAATATGAACAAGAGTAGCCCTAACTACTCTACTCAGTTTATCTCCTATACTGCTGATGTACAAATTTATAATTATATGGCATTACATATTTTTATTTTAGGTTCAGGAATGGACCATGCAGGAAATAAATGGTATATACTGCCTGCAGTGTGTGTCGTGACGCTGTGTGTTCTCCTTTTGACGGCCATAACAGTTCTGTGGATTAAATTGAACAACATGACTACAGAGAGAGACCAATTACAGACCAGCTACAACAACCTAAATGTATCAAGAGACCAGTTACAGACCAGTTACAACACACTGACTACAAAAAAAGACCAGTTACAGACCAGTTTCAACACCCTAACTACAAAGAAAGACCAGTTACAGACCAGTTATGACAGTCTGATTAAAGAGAGAGACCAGTTACAGAAGCAAAAAGATGAACTTCAGAAGAACGTGAACAATTTGGGTGAGTGCGTGCTTTAAAATTCATCAGTGATTGTAACTGCTCACAGAAACGGTTACCATGCACTGCATATAATACCTAGTTAATTTACATCTATTTAAATATGACCGTTTGATCTCTAAAATATTTAATCAGTTAAATATCATATGTCAGAATAATTTAAAATGACCTCAATCTATGTATCTTAAATGTGTTTCTTTCCTGAGCAATTGAGCTTTTTTAGATGGACTTTAGGATATGTACAGGTCAAAGCATTTAAAATCACTGCATACAGCTTTCCTACTATGCCAAAACCCCTGTAATTGTGACAGCAAAGCACAAAGTTAACTACACAGACATGTACTGTAAGCTATATCTAGACACCCTTCCTGATGGAAAGCAGGAACATAACTTTAAGAGACACGGTCCTAAACTCCAGCCAAAGTTTTCAAAAATTCATCAATATACATTTTCACAACTGCACCGTACATTAAACACTTCATCTGCTGCATGCACAGTCCTCCAGCTTTACAAACCTTATGTCAATCAGTGCGACATTCCTCCAGATTCAAGGGTCCAAATAATCGTTGTGACAAAGCTTTAAACCAATGTCAGGGACCCCATTATAATGTGGGACAACAATTCAGAAAATATATAAAAAATACAAATTTACTAATCAATAATACTCTGATTCATTCCTTATTCAACTCTCAGAAGCAACATATTTACAGCATTTAGATACTTTGGCTCCAGAGTAATTTACCATTCAAGTGAAACCTGGGAATTAAACATAAAAAATGTCCTTTTACAGTAGGGTGGATCTTCTTTACCTCCAAGCTTTACTACATTTCCTCTGAGAAGAAGAGCTGGCCTGAAAGCAGACAGGACTGCAGAAATAGAGGATTAGACCTGATTGTGATAAACAGCAAAGAGGAACAGGTACATGTACATAGTTATCCATTGTCTTAGCTATAATGCAGCGTTAAATGCTATGTCTGTGCAGATTACAAAGCAAACACACTTTTTTAAAATCACATCAACAGGAGTTTGTGGAAAAATTGAGCAGGAGCAAAAACTATGGGGTTTATATTGGTCTGACTGACCTTGATACTGAAGGAGTGTGGAAATGGGTGGATGGAACATCAATGACCACAGCGTAAGAGATTATACATTACATTAATATACTGTACATTGCACAGGAGTGTACATTGTCTATTGGCTTTTTATTCAATTACTCAGTGTGTTCAGTGCGATTGACTTATCTGTGTTGTTTCAGGTACTGGTCATCTGAAAATGGCTTTTAAGATAGTGAGGACTGTGTTGTAAACCGGTATGGTGGATCTGATCGATGGTTTGACAGACCATGCACAGAAACTTACCACTGGATCTGTGAATAACTCCATAACAACATAAGACCATCAGTATAATAACACACAGGCATAGAGCAACTTTAACCATACTGCTTTATTCATGGTTGTATTTATTAGCAAAATCTAAGTACAATGGAACCTTGGATTGTGAGCATAATTCATTCCAGAAGCATGCTTGCTTATTAAAAACACTCAAATCATAGCCAAACTCCGAAGAGTCATTCCAAAACCCAAAACATTCAAATAAAAATAATTAATACAAAATGTAAAGTAAAAATAAAAAAAATTAACCTGCACTTTACCTTTGAAAAGTATCATGGAAGCATGAAAAGACACACACACACACACACACACACACACACACACACACACACACACACACACACACACACCAGTTTACAGATAGAGACTCTCACTCACAAAAATGCACATGCGCGCACACAGACACACTGTAACCTACCCAGCCAATTTCTGACTGGGAATATTACTACAGTAAAGGGGGAATAATTTCTTGCAATGTTTCAATTGGTTTTTGGTGATAATGTTTACATAAAACTCAAGACAGTTGCAAATCCTTTGCTCAAACACATATATATGTATTCACAAACCAGGTTACAAGACAAATTAACATCAAACAAAAGATAAGCAGGTTAATGGAAACAGGAATTGAATGTCCAGAAAATGAGTAATGGAAATAGTATGGTAACTTCCCAGTTGTAGATCAATCAGTCCAGTCCAATATGGAAGTATAAGAATGAGTAGAATGTCTTAACTGAGGATGAATTGATGTCCTTTGAAGCAGTAAACTTGTTTTGCACAATCTCAAGCAGTTGCAAGGATGCACTCAAAACTCAGCAAACATGTAGGCCCTTAGGCCTAGGAAGAGGCCTTACATAAAAATCCTCTAGAAAAGAGAAACATAAATAAAAAAAGGAATAACAACACTTGCTAAACAATAACCAAGATACCACAAAAAAAGAAGAAAACATCACTTATGATTGAGCAGCAAACAAAAGTTTCCCAAACCAGGATTGCTTGTAGTAGCCAGAGCCATGTGGACCCAAACTGAATCTCCCTCTCACTCTACTCTTACTTTATTTTATTTTTTTTAACATCTAGAAAAAAATGGCACCCTAAAGTTTTGCCAAATACACCTTATAGCAGGCGGTGACTGTTATATATGCACCCTCTCAATTTGGAAGAGTCTAAACAGTGCCATAAAAACGTTTTAAGTTTTGCACATGAAAAGAATCTACATGATTAGGATCATCAATAAAAGAAACAGAGTAGTTTACCGGACCAAGACACTTGACTATTTTGGCAGGACCTTTCCATTTTACAGCCAGTTTAGCCATAAACCCTTGGCCCGTGACAGAGGGTGAGTACGAACCCAGACCAAATCTCCAACCTGAAAGAGAGCTGGTCGTCATCATAAGTTACAGTAGTGACGTTGTTTCTCTTGGGCTCGCTCCACATTCTTCTTCACAGTCTCAATCAGCTCTTCATATCTCTCCAAGACAGGATACACTGGGCTTCCGGGGTCAGTGTTTTTTGCAATCACTCTCTCCAAAGGACCTTTAATTTTTCTCCCCAGCATGACTTTGGCTGGAGTGAATCCGGTACTCACCTGCCAGGCTGTATTAATGGCAAAGAGGAATTCTGCTATCCATCTGTCCCAATGGCGGTGACGGTCTCTGACATAGGAGGCAATCATAGTTTTGAGAGTGCGTTTGACTCGTTCTGTGAGGTTTGTTTGAGGGTGTGCAGTGGTGGCTAATTTTTGGATGACACTCCATTGTTTGCAGACTAGTGTGAGTAGTTGAGAGGTAAATTGTGATCCTCTGTCAGATACCAGGTACATCGGGGTACCCCATCTGGTGAAGATTTCTTCTACCAAGATGCATGCTATCTGTGGAGCTTTTGCAACACGCAAAGGAAACAATTCCACCCACTTAGAACAGTAATCCACAATTACTAATAAGTGTTCATTCTGTTTTGGACTTTTTGGGAATGGTCCCATGAGGTCAACTCCTAGCATATGTCCAGGTTCCACTACTGGTGTAGACTGCATATGGCCGGCAAGTTTGGAAATGGAAGGTTTATGCTGCTGACATACCTGGCACTCCTTACAATGTTTCCATACATCTGAGCGTAGGGTAGGCCAGTAACAAATATCCGTAAGTCTTAACAAGGTTTTGAGTTTGCCAAGATGTCCGCTTAAAGGGTTGTTGTGTGCGTAATTGAGGAAATCTTGTCTTAACCGTGTGGGAACGACTAACTGAAGTTTTGGTCCTTTTGATCCTTGTGGCATGCTGCGGAACAGAAATCCATTCTTCACTAAGTAATGTATGCGAGTGGTATCTGGGTCACTGGAGGCTTTGGCTTTAGTGATGAGTTCTTGGATTTCTGGATCTTCCTGTTGGGCTTTTCCAATGTCAGACCATTCAATGGAAAGGGATGAAAAAGTGGTTGAGGAGTCTGGTGATTTTGCTGGTGACAGCATAGTGAGTGGTGAGGTATCAGGGAAGCTGCATGAGAGGGTATCAGGCACAATGTTGCATTGACCCTTACGATACTTAACTGTGAACTCTTGCAGGCGAATGGACCATCAGATTAGACGTTAAGAGGGTTTTGGATGGTTAAAAACCCAAATGAATGCTGCATGATCCGTGACCACCTCAAAGGGTCGTACTTCCAAGTATGGCCTCCACTTTCTACACTGCCCAAATCACCGCATAACACTCCTTCTCTGATACAGAGTATGACTTTTCTGCTCCTTGCAGCAGCCGTGATGCATAGGCAACAACATGTTCAACATTGTCTAGATCTTGGGTTAATACAGCTCCCAAGCCAATAAAAATTCATTAAACCTAGATGAGGTAGTGAAAGCAGTTTCACCATATCGTCCCCCCAAGCCTTACTGGGGGACAATATGGAGCATTCATTGCAGTCTCAGAGAGGTTGGGAGTACTTTGAGGTTGCTCAGTACGTGGTCTACGGGAGCTTCTTTACAAGGCAGGGGTGACCAGAGGAAGAGAAACTGGAGTAGATACCACACGGGCATATGACTTAAGCTTATGGTTGATCTGTGCATCTCTCCTCTTCAAACAATCCACCACATCCCAAATCACATATACTCAACTCAAGACCCTTATATATAATATATATAATTGAATGGAATATTATTTAATGTATGCAGATATATATATATATATATATATATATATATATATATATATATATATATATATATATATACAGTAGAACATTGGATTACAAGTAACTTGGTCTGCGAATGTTTTACAAGATGAGCAAAATAATTAAATAATAACTTAATAAACAAGCTAGGTCTTGAAATATGAGCACTGTAGTACATATACGCTTTGTCTGCTGTGTGTCAGGTGATCACAACTGAGCCAATGGTTCTTATTTTTCCTGCACGCACTGCAAGATTGTGGCTAATCGTCTCCCGTGCTCGGTCTAGTACATCACTCTTATAGTCAACACCCGTGCACACATACAGTGGATGTGGTGATATCAACAGGGAAATTAGAAAACTGTATAACATTAAACTAATATTACCAATTTAAAAATGACTGACGTAAGTAAAAAGAAATATTTCATGCAGATGTTTTCTATCATATTTTACACATATTATTGGGCTTGATTTTTCAGAATCATGGATATGTAGCATAATGTAGTAATATATTATTAGTGTTGTTTTTTGGTGAAATACTACTTTTGAGCTCCCTCTATTCCCAGTTGCCACTGATGGTAGGTATAAAAACATCTACTTTATATAAGGTTTGCATTCTATTGGCTATGAGTATGTGTTACAAACTATTAATTGAAGCCCAACTATGTACTACAGAGTGGGTGAAAAGTAACTAGGCATTGTTAATAATGTCCATAATTTTAATACAATTGTATTGAAACAAACTGTACATAAACTTTATTACATATGAAAATGAAAGCAAATCTACAAAATTACAAGCTAGTGTTACAGGTCTCAGACAGATAACCTGCAGACAGATAAGAATCCTGCAAAAACAGGAGAAAAGATGAGACAGGCGACAGTTCTTGTGTGCTGTGCAGCTCCGCTCAAAGGAATGAGGAAGTACAGACACTAGAAGAAGTCCGAGCGTGAGCGGAGCGCCACACTGCCGCCTGTGGCCATACTGAGGTACTCACAGCATATAAGGATTGTAAATGCACTTGACAGATAAACCTTGACCATTACAGTCTGTATTAGTATTTTTTTTCTTTCTTTCAGAAATACATCTCTCAGAGAAAATAAATAAAACTCCATAAATGTGACCATACATTTTTATGTGCGTCACATGCTCCCTGACAAAATAAAAATGGCTCCAGACATTTTAACAACTCCTTAACAACCAACTTTTCAACATTTAGTGTCACTTGATACCTGGTGATACATATGTATGTGGATGTGGAGATATCAAGGTGTATGTGTCAGTAAATGTGTCAATGTGTGTGTGTATCAATGTGTATGTGTCAGTAAACAAATAGTGGTGTTGCGAACTGCATGGCAGGGGTGTATGGTAGGGCTTGGTATGACGGGAGGCAGGGTAACACTTTGAAAGGTGGGTGGTACGTCTAAGGATATGCCTGCATTTCCCGGGTTGACACTGTTGGCAGACGGTAGGCCCCCACCGAGTTACAGCTTGTTCGTGGTTGGTAAGATGGTTGACCTAATGACTCATAAGTGAACATCTGAGTGGGTTTTCGTTCATGTGCGGACCTCCGAGTTTGTGGTGGACTAGCCTGATCGCTGTCGGATTGCTCACTGACTGGTTCACCTTCCGCAGGTACTGGTTCCCCCCGTGAGTGCTCCCTCTGTGCCCCTTCCTCTTCTGGCATTCTAATTTCTCCCCCCTCTACATCAGGCACGTTCTCGTTTCCACTGACACGTACAGCTCTGCTTTGCTTTCCAGGTATAAGCGATCGGGCCTGTTCAAGTCTCTCCATTCCCTGGTTAAAATGTCTCAGAGGCTCATTTGTGAGCTGTA